>JABSNV010001214.1:0-42071 GCA_024085815.1 Flaveria linearis
ATCTGAGGAAGATTGAATGATTTGAAAAAAGCCATCGTAGTCAAAGAATGACGATGGACCTTTTCCAGCAGGGGGTATGGTGAAACATTGAACGTCAACATTGCACCATACTTCTACCTGACCAGTAGAGTTGTTGTAAACTTGTTTGTCCGTATACTGTATCCCAGAAAGATCCCCTGATCTGCCTTTTATTGAACTTGCCATCTTGGTTTTCTTCAGAAGCGTACAAGGAGCGCCGAATGGTCCCAGACTCCAGGTTAGGATTGCGCTTCTGTAGCAACTCATAGCAAGTCTTCCCATGCCTCTTCACAACTAACACACGATCAGTGTGTAGCATGCATTGGCAACAACTTCGTTCCAGAACTGCACTGGCAGCTTTGAATCTGCCAACATAGTCCTGGCGGTCTCGATCAAGCTCCTGTTCTTTCGCTCAGCAACTCCATTCATCTATGGTGTGTATGCAGAGGTGAATTGATGAACAATTCCCTTTTCTTTGCAAAAAGCATCCATCCACTAATTCTTGAACTCTGTTTCATTGTCTGAGCGAATCTTCCTAACCTTCAGCTTGTAGAAAGACTCGAGTGTTGTCACGAGCACCTTGAATGACTCAAAGGTTTCTGACTATGCTTTTTAGAAAACATCACCCAGGAGAACCTTGAGTAGTCATCAGTGACTACAAAGCAGTACCAGTCTCCGGCGATACTCTTTGTGCTGACTGGACCGAATAGATCCATGTGCAATAGCTCCAGGGGCATCTCGATAGAATTGACGTGCTTGGTCTTGTGAGATTTCCTGGTCTTCTTCCCTTCTTGCATGAGACACAAAATCAGGAAAGTTTGAAGTTCTTTACAGGAACTCCATCAACTAAGTTGTTATGAATCAGATGATTCATCTTCCTGTCCTGTTAATGTGTCCCATTCTCCTATGCCATGAGATGGAGTCCTTCTCTGTAGCTTTAGACAAGAAACATTGAACAGTAGAAGCACTAGTAGAAGCATTAGACATATCTAGAACATACAAGTCATTATATCTAGATGCTGACATTAATACCTGCTCCTCTGGAATTTCATCTCTTTCTTCAGAATGTAACATTTCGATTGTCAAACATGACTTTGAAGCCCTTGTCACATATCTGAGACACTGAAAGCAGATTGTTTTCTAATGCTGAACAAAATTGACTTTATCGAACCTTACCTTGGCATTACCTACTTCTCCCTGAGCGGATGTATCCTCCTTTGTTTCCAATAAAAGAAACGTGTCCCCTTTAATTTGTTTGACATTGTAAAGGAGGGACTGATATCCCGTCATGTGCCTGTAAGCTCCGCTATCTACTACAAGTATTGGTAGAAGCACTATAGCGGACACCCTGCACATAATAGAAAATGATTAGTTAAGGAAGGGGACCCAAGCCTTGACCGGCTTATATTTCCCAGAGGCATCAACCATCATGAACTCGACCCACTGTCCTTTCTCAATGGGTGGTACATCAACTTTCAACTTGTCCTTGCTTTCAGACACATTAGTTGTTTTGGCTTTCCACAAACCATCCCTGTGAAAGGATTGTTTGTGGTAAACCGTAGACTGATTTACAGTTTGAACTTTTGGTTTAGTTTCAAAAACAGGTTTACCTCAGGCATCATAGACTTGCCAGTGGCTTGTCTGTGTGCTTGGCGCGGAGGAGATGGAAACGACCTAGAAGGTGTTTTAGACCTAATAGGAGTTTTTGATCTAATGGGAGTCTTAGATCTTTGTTTTGAAACTTGTTTGACTTCGTTCTTTAGCTCAATTTTAATCTTTGGTGTCTGATAGCAAGGACAATTTGAAGAGATGTGACCGCGCTGTCCACAAGTATAGCAGGACCTCCTTTCAACAGGACTAGGAGATCTCTTGTGGGGCTGTGAGTAAACTTCAGGTACATCCTTTTTGTTCTCACTTCTAAGATTTTCACCTTCCTTGACAAATTTAACTTGTTTAACATATGTATGTTTTGTCTTAGAAGATGGTGGTTATCTTGCTTAGTCAGTTTAGTTAGAGTGGTTTTTGAAATCTTGGGTTGTGTGGTTGCAAATTTTGACCCAACCCAAGAGATGCTTGAAAATTCTCTTCCACCCTGTTTTCAATGATTGTTGTACCAGTTGTTCCTGATGTTGATGCTTTCTGGTCAGTAGCCAGAGGGGCAGATTTAACTGTTGTGTCCGGATCGCTGACCGAGGAGTTATCACCACATGATCCTTTATTGGGTTATTATTAATTGGACGTTGTTTGGTGTTTAAAAGGATCTCTGTGGTGGAGGCACAACCTTATAACCCAAACCCTCCCCGTTGTTGCGTTCCTTAACCAAGTTTTTCAAAATGTGTGAAGAACTAGCAAGACTGTGGAGTTTTTGTTTCAACGACTCGTTTTCAACTTGTAAAATTTCTTTGTCCTTTTTAGTTTCTTCAATAGTCTTTAAATATAATTTTATATCATTTTCTTGGTTATACACAACAACCTCAGTATCTTTTAATTGTTTCATTAACACTTCAACCTTTTCTTTATAGTTGCTTTCGTTTTCTTTTAAAACCCTGTTTGCCTCTGTGCACAATTTTAAGTCATTTACTAAGTTATCATTGTGATCTAATAACCTAGCAAATTTCAGATCAATGCTTTCCCTAAATTTATCACATTCAGCACAAGCATGTTTAATAAACAAATCATCCTTAGATTCTACCTGTGCGGATGTAGACGTTCCAGCCATGAAAGCATTTTGAGGTTCAGATTGTGCTTCAGATGTAGCATTAAGCTCATTTTCAACGAGTTGAGCAACAGCAGCTAAGTCTTCATCCAAATCAGCAGCATCAGGTTCAGCTGAGTTCTCCCCCTCACTCGCTGAATCTTCGTTCAGATCTTCTACCGATGCAATGTGGCTTCACCATCAGATAAAAATCGGAAGGACCAGTCCTGTCCTTCATCACCTTGAGCCACCATTGCTTTTGAATCACTGCTGGTTGACGCTGGCTTTTCTCTTTCTCTTGTTTTGTGAAGGATGAGAAGGGGTTCCCATTTCCGGTCTTTGGTTTTACACATTCCCTCTTGAAGTGTCCTTTCTCACCACAATTGAAACAGGTGACTTTAGACTTGTTGAAGCCAAAAGTAGTATCTTTTGTAGCCACCAGATTTGACCAGTCCTCTTCACAAACTTTTCAGCTCGTCGCATAGCACTAGCGAGAGCCCACATAATATCCATTCTCTCCAACTCATTCTCATCCACCTGCTCATAATCTTCATCAGCCAAGTGGCAGTTCCCTATCTTCCCAGCAACCAAACCATCATAGGATGAACCACAGCAGCAAGCAGGTCCATGTGTTCCTTGGCCACTTCAACAGTTACTTTTCCCAAGTTCTCTGTTACTAACTTTGTCGATTGAGCTTCAGTAACACTTTGTTGAACCCCTGAAGGGACCGTTGACTCACCACAGACGATAAGCTTTGACCAGATGCAGATGTATTAGAAACAAAAGCAGTCTGCAGAGGAGCATTGGAAGATTTTGCAGTTGGTGTGGGAGCCACATTGTAGAGAGTCGGATCCTGAGCATATGAACCTTTCTTAGCCTTGTACCTGTGTCTCACTTCTTCTTCCCGTAGTTTCAAGATGAAGTCATTTATATCTAAGGTCTCGAGTACGGAATTGTATCTCAAGGGGAAATAAACGAATCCCACTTCTCTGGAAGCCCGCCAGCCAAGCTTGACACCGTTTCTTCTTTAACGTTGTAACACCATGAGTGTGAAGTTCACTCATCAGATGATAGAAGCGGTCAATGATGTCGTCCAAACTCTCATTTCTAATGGCATAAAATTATCAAACTCTTTCTTTAGTGCTTTGGCCTTTAAGGACTTAAGAGTGGTGCTCCCTTCATACCACTTTTCAAGAGCCTTCCAGAACTTTTACTTTGCTTGTGCTCTGAATACCGATGGAAGATTTCTTTAGGAATAGACTGAGTTAACATCGCATAGGCTTTCTTTTCTGTATTGTAAGCAATCTTTTGAGCATCAGTCAATCCACTCAACGTTAAGGGTTACCATTAGCGCCAACTGGCATAGTGTAACCAGTCTCAATAGCATTCCAGAGATTAGTGTCCACGCCATTGAGATGAATCTCAAACCTTTGCTTCCACTACCAAAACTCATCAATCGAAAGAAGCTTAGGTGGCTTGTTATGGTTACCAATCTCATTTTCCAGTAGAAGTAAGTTCTGTATCCTTGAGTCTTTACCAGCTGAGAATGCAAAGTTCTTTGAGTCCATGACGAATTAGAATTAGACTTGACGACACGGACAGTTTATGCAAGGGATGTGCGACTGGGGGACGACTGAAACACAATCGTGCGATTGAGAGTTGTCGTACGACTGGGCAGGCGAATGGAGTTCAGTCGTGCGATTGAGATAATCGTGCGACTGAAACTACTGAAATCGAAATTTTTCACACACTTTGACCTAAAAACGCATCTTTTACACCCTAGACGGCTGAAACTCGAAAAAACTCAATTTTCAGAACATGCACACGCAAAAACTTGGTTTTTAGCAGAAGAACAAATCTTTTCACGTAAAAACGTTGACTTTTTCACAAAAACATTGAATCCACGAAGAATCAAGAGCCAAAGCCAAAGCTCTGATACCACTTGTTAGGACCATGTACGACGGAGTACTAACTGATTCTTACGTGAAACCAGATCAAATAGTGCGGAATCCTATTTGATCGTGATCCAATCAGGGAGAACGTAACCGAATCAAAACTAACGATAAGAATACGTTAAGAATTGATTAGAATCGATCAGAAACGTTCTATGAAGTTGGAAGGGACTCTCTGGACGAACAAGCACGGCTAGGGTTGAGAATATTCGAAGTGTTACGTTTTTCCACGAATTAAGTGGTATTTATAGGTTACAGCTCTTATTCGTACGACTGAGCCAAGCGACTGGCTCAGTCGTGCACTGAGTAATACGGTTGGTTCATTTGTACGACTGAGTCAGTCTTATGACTCAACGTGCGATTGACTCAATCACCTGGTTCAGTCGTGCGATTGGCCCATTCGCATGGTCCAGTCGTGCGACTGAATCAGGATACTTAGTTAAACACATTCTTGACCCTTTAATGGCTCAAAACTATGTCTAACAACTGTAAACCTATATAACATTGTCATATATGCGTGTAAACATAAATAATATAAATAGAAATAATATTAAACAACCAACAAACATATATAGAAGAGGTTTTCATTATATTGATTAAACATTACAATGTGTTACAAGAAGAAGTTCTATTACATTTAAGCTCACTAGACTAGAACTGGGGACATGTGTACCAACAGTTTAGGAGGAGACTGAGGTTGAGGTTGAGTTGCATAAGCATGAGCACTTGTGAATAAAGAATCAGTAAAGAACCCTGCTCCATCAAACAGATCTCCCTTTTCTTCAGGTGAACTTTCATTCTTTGCCATAAAGCCATTCTCAATAGAATTTGCAGGAGATGCAACAACTGATACTGTGACATTGAGGTTGTTCTATCATTATTTCTTGACCTTTAATCAATCTCAACAGACTCAATCTTGGCAATCAATAGATCGAGATCCATAGGAAATTTCTCGGTGTACTTTAACAGTGTCACTATTTGTTTCCAAGATGATGGTAAAGCATTGAGAAGTCTAAGATTTAGATCTTCAAGACCATGTTTAATGCCAGCTGTTGACATCTTAGTGGTAAACTGCATATATATGTTCATCATTTGATTTATGGTTTCATCATATAAATGTTGAAACAATTCTTTAGTTTTTGCTTCTTGGGATTTTGAATCTCTCTACCACCTTCAAAGATTGTCTTTAAATCTTTATACATGGTATATCCTGTTTGATACCCATCAAGTCTAGCTAGGACTTCAAGAGGTAGTCCTTTGCACATCAAAGAATATGCTTTAATATCATTCTTAACCTTTTTAAGATCATCTCTTGCAGACCATCTTCAGGTAAGGTTCTAAAGAGCGTTAGTATAGACAAATACTCTATCAAACCCATTTGAAGTTATAGGAATATGGGGTCCTTTTCTATTGATTTTCAGATATCTGTATCAATAGAATTAAGATGATGTTTTAACCTAAGTGACCAGTATTTAAAATCAGCTCTATTTTTTAACTTAGGAACTCTATTTTCTGAATCCTCAGATTTCACCATTTTTTATGTTTTGTTTTTAAGAAAAAGAATTTTTTTTGTTTGTTTTTTTAAGTTTTTGAATTAAAATTAAATTGAAAATATTTTTGAATTTTAAAATTTTTAAAAAAATTCTAAGTGTTGAGATGAAACGCCTAAACAGTGATGTAACGCCTCAACAGTTATGATACTTCTGACTTCTGACTCAGAAACGTCTAAGGGATTGCCTTAGTAGAATTCTCAAAAACGCCCAACTTAGATGCGCCTGAACAGTTGTGAAACATCCAAAAAGTTGTTAGACGTCTGCGTGTAAAAACGCCCAAACAGTTCAGATGCGCCTAAGCAGTTGAAATGCGCCTAGAATTACTTAGTTTCTGGAAGTTCCAAAGTGCCCACACAGTTGAAAAACATCTCAATAGTGGTAAAACGCCTGGACTAAAAACACCCAAACAGTAAAAAAGCGCCTAAATAGTTGTCAATTGCCTAAACACGTAGGCAATTTTTAGTAGTGTTTTAACCCTAATGCGCCTAGTTCAACAAGTTCTTATAAACTTAACGAACAAAATTCTTCTGAATTTTTCAAAACTTGATGAATTGCTCTAAAAACTTCCAATTAGGTAGTATTTAGACCGATTGACTATCCTTTAACTTCAATTTCTTCAAATAACAACAACAAATCACATTTTTGTTCAATTTTAAATTTGAATGTAAAGAACAGGTTCGAACACAAATTCGATCAATTCATTGATTTTGAACGAATTGTACTACAAATTGTGATTCAATTCATGTTTCTAATGATGAAACACAACTAAAATCGACAATTTTTCAATCGAATTGCTTATCAATCATAGAGCCAAGTGATTTATGAGCTTGCAAGTTCGAACAAACTCAATCACTGAACCAACAACTCTGATACCATTTGATAGGATCAAATGAATCAATCTGTGATATGTTAGAATACAATTTAATCAAAAACATACAAATGTAATCAAATCAATACAAACAAACAAGAAAAATTTATAGCAGTTGATTGATAGTAGCAAAGACAATTACAAGTGTAAGTAGTAGTTACAAGTTCAAGTAATTCGTTAGTCTAGTCTTGTCTAGTCTACCTACACCAAAAAAACATCTAAGCTATTTATACTATTAATAAACAAAGGAATAACTATTTACATAAACAGTCCCTATACTATGACAAAACTATACAAAAGACATCTAAAGACTACATGTTAATCTTCAAGAGGCTCTAACAAAACTGAGTCATTGGAAATTTCAGGATGAATATAGAAAACACTCTATTTGATTCATCATTTGGCTCAAATAAAGACATAGACATGATGTTCATCCCAATTCTCCAAGATAAGCATGTTCATGTCATCTTTTTTTATTTCAAAACACCCTCAATTGACATAATGGACAACATGAAGGGAAAAATCAAATCGAAACAAGCCACGCGCATTAGAATGGTGGTAATATACTAATATAAAACTCATCTCGTTTATAACACAACACATTTTCTAAAATTTGAAAATAATGTACTAAGTTAAAATATTTTGATTTCAAAAATCAATTATGATTTTATACTTTAAGGAAGAAGAGCCTAAAAAGCATGAAAGAACGAAAAATTTGCATCCAACAAGGTTAGCATTACCATGGGTAACTACGTAGAATTTTGTTGATTGTGGCATCTTTGCAATGCGACAAATGAAAAGATACTTTGCTAAATATAAAAAATGGAACTATGCTCTTTGAGAAGATTTAAATCAATAAAATTTTGAATTGTATGATCTGAGAATCAAATATATGACAAAAATAATATTATCGGATATAAACTTATTGAAAGAGGGGGTGGCATCCAATTGTTGGGTTGGTTGGACCATAAACATAGTTGTTTAACCATTTAAACAAGAAAAACGCAACGGAATAAGAGCTTAATTTCATGTTTTATAATCTGAAAATTAAGGTTCATAACTTTGTCTCAACAAACCCAAGAACATAGGATCGTTTATATGTGTAAGAACTAGCTATCAAGATGAATAAAACAACCATAAACATGTAAAACATACAACCTTTGTAGAGCTGTGAAAATCGTGAGATTTGATGAAGATGGAACTGCTCTTGAATGACCAAAACACCAAGGATAGGTGTCCTCAAGCTTCCATACCCACAAGTGTCAAGCAAGTACCTTTATTGCTAGGATTTAATCACCAAAACGAACCAAGAAGGGGTACTGAAACTATTCCAGCCGTGAGTTTTGATCAAGATTGAGAGAACCCTTTGTCCCTTTTGGGTTCTTGCATGTATGAGAGAGAGAGAGAGGTTGAGTGTGTTTTTAATTGTCTAGTTCAAAGAAATGAAATGCATGAACCCCATAAGGCGGGGGCCGAAAATTAGTCTTCAAAATGTTTCCCCCCAATTTTGTCATCCATTTCATTTAACTAGTCACTAATTTGAGCTTTTAAATTAACCTTTTAATTGTAAAACTCATACACTCTAGTATTATGTGATGTTATCTAACTAACTTAAATAACATTACAAATAATACTTATGAACAAAATATGCTTATAAGTTGTTCCATCTCGTATGCAATTTATTTAAAAAACCTATTTTCTAAATTGGTGTAATTATTTAATTGCATGATCATATCATCAATCAAATATTTATTGGTGTTTGCTAAACTTGTTGTTGGGTATGACCCGACTTGGATCATAACGTACTAACCACATCAATATTCTATGTGTCTTGGGCATAAAGAATCCAACACCAATGTATTGAACTTTCATAAAAAAATGATGCTAAGAAGAAGAAACTAAAGGAAACAATAGGGAAAAGAATATCAGGAAGGTTCAAGAAATCCTTTGAATGAAAATAGTTGTATAAATCAAAGCAAGTTTTATTTTATTTATAATCAATAGAAAGCAATACACTTTGTATTTTGTGGTACATTTAAATGATTGGAGCTATAAAAAATAGTATAACTTTGGTTGCTATGTTTCGATTGCTAGAAAGTAGCACAAGTTTTCTATTGTTTGTAAAATAAATGAACTATGAATAGTACAATAGAATGTTTATAAAAAAAATACAGTACATAACCTATAAAAATGCAATACAATTGAATGCTAGTTAGTAGAATGACTTGGTTTATTTGTTTGTAAACAATGAAAAATAGTATGGCTTTAGGGGCTGTTTGACAACTTCTGAATGGGTAAGTGTTGAACTAATAAAATGTCTGACTCGGTAAGAGGTCAGGACCAACAAGTGTTGAACCAGTTTAAGTCTGTTTGGTTCGATATCTAGTCGGATATCTTTGAAATCATAAATCTTTTAAAAATTTAATTGTCGTATTTAAAATATATATCTACATGATCTATGAGTCCTATAAGGCACATAAAGTGATAAAACACAGTTCACCTTCAAGGTTCAATCACAATCACTACTTCTTTTCACCCATCATTAAAAAGGGGTCAAATTTTCTTCAAAATCTTCCACAAAAGGAGGATCTTTCAAATATATATATCTACATGATCTATGAGTCCTATAAGGCACATAAAGTGATAAAACAGTTCACCTTCAAGGTTCAATCACAATCACTACTTCTTTTCACCCATCATTAAAAAGGGGTCAAATTTTCTTCAAAATCTTCCACAAAAAGGTGGGTCTTTCAATCTTCATCGAGTAACCATAAAGGTATATCTAAAAACCAAAGATCACTAGCAAAATCAAACCCCAATTTTCATCAAAGCCAAAATCCGAATCGTTGTCTTTGGTCTCCCCTTCCTCTCCGACTTTGCAGGAGGACCAGTACCAGGAGGAGCCTTGCCGTCGCAGGACGACCAGTACCAGGAGGACCCTCGCCGCTGCTGGATCTTCCCTCACCATCATAGACCAAACGCTCGCCGTCGCCAGCTGGCCTCCGCTTCCACTTCTGACTCGGGTCAGATCTTGGTTTAGGTCTGACCGAATAAGTGGTTAAGTCAAACCATTTCTCCGGTAAGAGGTAACTAACCAAACATTTCATGTTTGACCGATTCAGACGTGCACGTCTGACTGGAGTCAGTCAGACCCAACCAAACAACCCCTTAGTGTACTTTATATTAGGAGCAACATGTGCTATATATGTAGCAACATGTGGTGTCTTTTTATATTATAATAAAAGGTATTTTGTATTGTATTTAAAAATAAAACATAACTATAAAACTATTTATAATTGAATAATATAATAGATATCTTTTACATCATGCATATGAATTAAAAAGAAGCACATCATATGCGTTGCATAGGTAGCAACATGTATTGCATTTTTATATTATAACAGAAGGTATTTGATATTGTATTTAAAAATAAAGCGCAACTATAAAACTATATATAATTCAAGAATATAATTGATGTCCTTTACATCAAACATATGAATTAAAGATCCGTATATCATCATAAATTCTAAGAACTACCAACATCATGTCTAGTACCAATTGGATTATCGGAACCACCACCAGCATTCTTCAATGTACAACTTCGCTGATTATGGCCACTCTTTTCACATATCGCACAATACATAGTCTATTTCACTTTTTTTCTCTAAAGATGATATCTTTTGAAAGATTTATAAAATTTATAAGAACCAGAACCTTTGTTTTTAATTCCAACAGGTCTTCTAAAAGTAATAGAAGATTACTGATCAGAACCAAGAATATTTCCCAACCTCTGATTCTTACTTATTAGTTCTGAAGACACAGGTAAAGCATCCACATTTGCTTGTGTTTTCTTTACTTCCTCTAAGTAAATTTTTAATTGATCCATGTTTGGAACAAGTTTGTTGATCATATAATCATGCCTATACGCAATCACGAACAATGCTATCAAGAAGCTCAACCTTCTCACCAGCAGAATATCGCTCAATAATAGTAAGCATTGTGTAACACCCGTATTTTCTTTAGAAGGAAATAAAAGAATAAAAGAGAAAGAAAAAGGAAGAAATGAAAGTCAACCTAAAGTGGAGGGGTTAAAAGTGTCCAAAGTACAAAGTCTTTTATAAATTTTGTATAAAAGTGGCATGGCCGCCCATGTCCTGCTGCTTTTCACCTTTCTACCGATTCTAGAGAGAGAAAGAAGAGCTGCTTCGGAATTTAGAAAGGACTTCAAGCAAAATTCGGATTTAAGGTAAAGTTTAGTGTTTTAAGTTGTTCTTGGCTAAATTAGCCTCGGTTATATGTTCTTATGTGTATATGTGTTCTGGTTTGCATGCTTTAGACCCATCTAGGTGTTCGAGTTCCTTGGAAAGTTCAAGGTTTAGAGTTTGAAGGTTGAAGGCAGCAAAGGTGAGTTCTAGACCCCAGTTTTTACTTGTTTTAAACAATCTTTGGGGCTGAAAATGTATGAAAATAGTTTTTTTTAATGTTCATGTGTGAATACCCGTATGTTTTATGTGTGCACGATGATGTTTTATGATCGTATATGTCATGATGATGTTTGGGAAGTGAATACAGGTTAACAACATGTTAAGATGTTGTTTGGGACTGGAAATATGTTAGAAATATATAAAAAGGGTGTTTATGAGCCCAAACAGGGCTCATGCGCCTGCAAAACTATGTCAAAATATCAAGTATAGGCTCATATGTCCAAACAGTAACCTTATACGCCTAAATATTGCCTTAGAATTTCTAAGCATAACTCATATACCTAAACAGTACTAATACGCCTGAAATTTAGGACTTAGAAAATTTACAGGGTAATGAGCCTAAACAGTACTCATGCGCCTGAGATTTTGACTTAGAAAACTAAGTGTAGGGTAATATGTCTAAATAGTGCTCTTACGCCTGGAATTATGACTTAGAAAAAACTAAGTATAGGATAATGAGCCTAAGCAGTGCTCATACGCCTAAGTAAAAGTTGCTAAGTGTTGGGATGGGGCGCCGGCACAAATGTAATACGCCTTCATGAAGGCTTTGATCCTTGCGAGCTTCTCAGTCATAGCCTCGATCACCTCGACGCTCCCTAACTCTTTCTGATCAATATTACCCCAACAAACGGGTGTTCTGCATCTCCTACCATATAGCATCTCATAAGGTGGCATACCAATGCTGGCATGATAGCTGTTGTTGTATGAGAATTCAGCTAACGGTAAGTGGTCATCCCAACTTCCCCCAAAATCAATCACACATGCCTGAAGCATGTCCTCCAGTATTTGAATGGTCCTTTCTGACTGACCATCAGTCTGGGGATGATAAGCCGTACTAATATGTAATCTCGTCCCCATGGCGTCGTGGAATTTCTTCCAGAATTTAGATGTAAACCGAGTGTCACGATCAGACACAATAGACACCGGCACACCATGACGAGTTACAATTTCCTTAATGAACAGATCAGCCAACCTCTCAGATGAATATGTCTCGTGGATTGGTAGGAAGTGAGCACTCTTCGTCAAGCGGTCAACAATCACCCATATAGCATCATACCCTTTCAGGGTACGCGGTAGCTTCGTAATGAAATCCATGGTGATGTGCTCCCACTTCCATTCCGGTATATCCAACGGTTGGATCTTTCCATACGGCTTTTGGTGCTCGGCCTTCACTTGCAAGCAAGTAAGACACTTGCTCACATACTCCACTACGTCACGCTTCATACCCGGCCACCAATAATCTTTCTTCATGTCTTGGTACATCTTTGTAGCACCGGGATGAATAGAGTATCGAGTTTTATGAGCTTCATCCATAATCTTCACTCGTAGATCCCCAAGACGAGGAATCCACATTCGCCCAAACCGGGTTCTAACACCAAATGTATTTTCACCCAACTTCGCGACCAGACCTCTCATTCTTTCAAAGTTAAGTTGATCTTTTTTTGATGCCTCCTCTTGAAACTCTTTGACTTGCTTTAGCACATCCGAGGTCATGATCATCTGATATGCTTTCACCCGAATCGGCTCGGGTCTCTCTTTTCGGCTAAGGGCGTCCGCTATCACATTGGCTTTGCCCGGATGGTAGTGGATCTCACAATCATAGTCCTTTATGAGCTCTAACCATCTTCTCTGCCTCATGTTCAGATCTTTTGCTCAAAGAAGTACTTCAAGCTCTTGTGGTCAGTGAATATGGTGCACTTCGTCTCATACAGGTAGTGCCTCCAAATCTTTAACGCAAAGACCACTGCTGCTAGCTCCAAATCATGAGTAGGATAGTTAACCTCATGAACCTTCAACTGTCGGGATGCGTAGGCTATAACTTTTCCTCTCTGCATTAACACACACCCCAACCCCAAGTAGGAAGCATCAGAATAAACCACCAGATCTTCACTTCCATCGGGTAATGACAATACAGGAGCTTGAGTCAACTTCGCCTTCAATTATCCAAATGTCTGCTCCTGAGCTTGACCCCACACAAACTTTACATCTTTCCGAGTCAACTTGGTTAATGGAGAAGCGATTTTAGAGAAGTCTCGAATAAACCTTTGGTAGTAGACGCCAAACCCAAGAAACTACAGATCTCGGACGGCGTCTTTGGAGACTTCCATTGCATCACCACTTCCACCTTTGCCGGGTCCACCATAATCCCATCGGGATTTACCACATGACCTAAAAACTGAACTTCGCGCAACCAGAACGCGTACTTAGAGAACTTGGCGTATAGCTTCTCCTTTCTTAACGTCTCCAAAACCTCCCGAATGTGACCGGCGTGCTCGATCTCGCTCTTCGAATAAATCAAGATATCATCAATAAACACAATCACTGATTTGTCCAACATCAGCCGACACACACGCTTCATCAGATCCATAAAAGCAGCTGGCGCATTGGTCAACCCAAAAGACATAACGAGGAACTCATAATGACCATAACGCGTGCGAAAAGCTGTTTTAGGAATATCATGTTCTTTCACCTTTAGCTGATGGTAGCCCGATCGAAGATCTATCCTTGAAAACCAACTGGGACCTTGAAGTTGATCAAACAAATCATCAATCCTCGGTAATGGGTGTCGGTTCTTCACCGTTAACTTGTTTAGCTCACGGTAGTCTATACACATCCTCATACTACCACCGTTCTTCTTTACAAATAAGACCGGAGCACCCCAATGAGAGATACTCGGTCTAATAAACCCCTTATCAAGCAGTTCTTGTAATTGTTCCATCAACTCTTTCATCTCAGTCGGAGCTAACCGATACGGTGCCTTGGTAACAGGTTGAGCACCCGGTATCAGATCAATCTGAAACTCGATCTCTCGGTCAGGTGGCACTCCTGATAAATCTTCTGGGAACACGTCTGGAAAGTCACACACAACCGGAACATCGGATAGTTGTGGTGTTAGCGTATCCACGTCCTTCACATAAGCTAAGTAGGCGCTACATCCACGCCTCATACACTTTCCCGCCACCGCCATTGAGATTACTTTTGGGATCATCGTGACTCGATCCCCATAAACAGTTACCAAACTCCTGTCAGGCGCTGTCAAACGAATCATCTTCTTACGACACACAATGTTCGCCTCGAAGTCCGCCAACCAATCCATCCCAAAAACCAAATCGAAACCACCTAAGGTCATCATGAACGGTCTAACCGGAAACTTATGACCTTCTAGTTCCACATCACAGTCCTCTATCATCTCAGAAATCCTGGTACACTTACCTATGGTAGTTTTACATCAAAGGGCGCATCAACACGTCTACTACTAACCGGCAGCTTAGTACAGAAAGCAGCAGAAATAAAACTTTTACTAGCACCAAAATCGAACAACACAGAAGCTAAAGTTTGGTTCACTAGAAATGTACCGGACACAACATCAGAGTCCGTTCTAGCTTCCTCTTGTGTCATGGTGAATGCCCTGTCGCTCGCCCTCGGTCCTTCACTCCCCCGTCTTCCTCACCCGGAACCCTCGGTTCGCGGCTTCTTACAATCCTTACTTATGTGACCCTCTATACCACAGTTCAAGCACGGACCGTATGACAGTCCCTGGCTATATGCCCCGCCTTCCCATATTTGAAGCACACATTCAATGCCAGCCTACGTTCCCCACTATGCTCTCTCCCACACCTACTGCACTTCTTCATACCCGCACCCGATATGACCACACGACAGTCATCCACCCGTGCCTTCTTGGTACCCGTCGAGGCATCACCCCGACCAAACCTCTTCCCACTCCAGTTTCGATCACTACCACCCTTCCTGCTACCTTCAGCCACCACCACTACAGCCATTCATCATATAACCTCCCTGCCAAGTCCACCACCAACCTAAACGTGCTCAGTCGGGCAGCGATCATGTGCCTGCGAATATCCGCTGGCAAACCCTGAATTTACCTCTTAATCTTCCGTGACAGAGGCGTCACCTGATCCGGCACCAGACGTGCCATCTCGTTGAACTTCGTGGTTTACTGTTGATGCGTCATGGTTCCCGCCTCCAGTTGTAAGAACTCCCTCTCAACCTTGTCCATCTCCCAGTGAGGACAGAACTCCTCAATAACCAACTTTTTCAGCTCTGACCATCTTATTCTCCCAATAGCCCTGCTAACCTCGTCTTGAACTATGTTGTCCCACCAGCATAAAGCCGAGTCCACAAAAGAATGGGCAACAAACTACACCTTTTGATCCTCCCGGCACTCGCTGATATTCAATACAGCTTCCATCTCTCTCACCCATCGGTGAACAGCAGCAGCAGTACCGTTTCCGTCAAAAGTAGGGGCTTGCATCGTTGAAATGCCCTATTGTTATAGCCTCGTACTACCTCCGGTACAGGCTCATCTTCTTCCTCTTCTTCATCATTAGAGGGAATCGTCTCAGTCTCCGGTTGCTCCCGTCCTCCCGAGGACCTGTTACTCTCTTGTCTTTCCCCTTCCCGTACTGCTTTAATCACCTCGGTCACCACAGACGGTAAGATTGTCTGCATGACCTGATGCACTTCTTCAACCACCACCTCTTTCACCGAGGCCCTCAAGTTTGCACTCTCATCACCACCCTCCAGATGAGGGGTCTCGGGTCCTTCAGGAACCACCTTTTCAACTCTAGGACTGCCTCTTTTGGGCCGCGGTGCAGCACCAAGTCCACCTCGTGAGGCTTTAGATGATCTACCACCGGCCATCCTCTAACACACACTGAAAGATTCAAACACCAACACGGTCATTCAAGGGAACAGCTCAGTTTATGTCAAGTATAGTAAGTCCCTAATTACAGTGGCTAATTGTGATTAGACACTTACTTTACTCTTCATACCCCAAGCATTACCTGTCCTGACTACATCAGTATTTAAATCTACGAACAGCACATAACCACATACCATGCGCACAAAATGTCGGTTAACATTAAAGAAAATACCTGATGGCACGCATCTACTCAGATTGGCATCCCTTCCCTTTCCATCCCATTCTCAGTTTAAGTTAAGGTTTATTTTGGAAATTTACCCATTTCACTTAAACTTTAGCTCTGATACCAACTTGTAAGGCCCCGTTCCCGGGACGCTTACAGCTGGTCAATCATCGCACATAAAACATATATTTTTATCATCTTACACAAAAGCGTTGCAGCAGAAACATTCAAAAATGATATTTCGTTTCATTATAAAGGCTTTTGCAAAATAATACATCGTTAATCGGTTACAAAATACACTGTTGCATTACATCACAAAAGCGTTATATGAATGGATGCCATCCAAAAGAGCTGAGTAGCCGCACCGTGCCATCCTCAGCAACCATTACCTGCCAACTAGAAACACATAAAAGTCAGCGTTGCTGAGTGAGTTCTAGTTTTATAATAGAACATACTTTTCTTTTGTTAAAACCGTTCTTTACTTTCATGCGATCATACATCATACGTACACATAGATAATATCATTGTTATCTTCATCATTCATTACTTTCATTCGTTCATTCTTTATCTTTTCATTCATTCATAGCACGTCCTTATCATTCACATTCTTTCATCATTACCTCTTTACTTTCCATCAAACCATAAACCTTACCCTTCTGTTCCTGGTACTGAACCTAGGCCTATCATAGACCTTCTATAACGGTGCACCGCACCTCTGGCCACAGTACCTAAGGTAAAGTTTAGGTGTACCATTGCCATGTGCAATGCCCTTCTGTTCCTGGTACTGGACCTAGGCCTATCATAGACCTTCTATAACGGCGCACCGCACCTCTGGCCACAGTACCTAAGGTATGCAGCAATGGTTCTATACAAATGGTCAATCAAAGTGTCAAGCTTTACCCTCTTCATGGCACACACCCACGATTACTGAGGTCGAGTGACAAGGATCCCGTTTCGAGTCTGTTGCGACAACTGGGGGGCTCACGCCATACATTTGCTTGCAAGCCTTTCTTACTTTCATTCATTCATTAATGCATGCATTCATTCATCAGGTTCCTCTTTCATATCTTCCACTTTACGTTACATAATACTTTCGTTTCATTCATTAACATAACACGTAAAGCCACGGGAAAGATAAACATACATCATAATAAGGAACATCAACATACACAGTGGCATCATCATACAGGGCATCATCATACGTACATAACATACATCATGTATAAACATGCAACATCATCATGCCCAACATACCCTCTAAGACCCCAACAATCATCTTACTTGAACTTACAGGAACTTCCACGTCAAAACTTACATCTGCACTTTCCCCGAGATTCAGAGATTAAACTACGCTTTTCCCCGGATACACCAGCCCTAATTGGGCGTATGGGCACCCTTTAGTCGCATGGCCTCCAGGCGACTGAACATCATGCGAATGGACCAATGTGGATGAACACGAATGCGGATGATCATCCCAATCGCGCGAATGGACCTCATGCGGATGAACACTAATGCGGATAAACACTTGTGCGAATGGGCCCTCAGTTGCATGACTCCCCATGCACGGCCCCCTAATCGTGCGATGAACCTTAATCGTACGAACTCAATCGCACCCCATTCGGTCGTATGGCCTCCAGTCGGTCGCCTAGCCCTAACTGATGCAGAATGCAGTTCATCCCGAACCCAATCTGCCATTTTCGACCTCCAAGCTCATCCAAACCCATTCTAAGCCCAAATCAATCATCCTAAACCTTAGAAATGCATACCACAACACCATTCAAGCACACACAAGCCCGGAAACAAACTCCAAACGCATTACACGCAAACACATACAAATTGGTCAAACACACACATATAAAACGGGTTTTCAGATGTGTTCCAACCCCAAATCAGTTGAAAACGTGTAAAACAGGGGTCCTAGAACTCACACAAACAACACCAAGAATTAGAGCTTCGATTAGACCCGCTACATGACGATTTTGCACACTTGAACACACCCGAACCAAGCCTTTTTCTTCTTTTCTTTTTTCTCTCTTCTTTCTCTCTATTGCTGATGTTTCAAGTGTGGGGAGAGGGTAAGGGCTGCCCTCTCCCTTCAAATACCTCCACTCACCCAGCTTTCTCTCGTTGGCGAGTTTGGTCCCTCGACTTTGGACTTTATTTCTTTTCTTCTTTTGTCGGCTTTAACGAAAATATCTGGGCGTTACAGTACCCATCTCAGACACTTGGTGGCCATTTGGCCATTAAAATTTAACATGAAGATACGTTTAGCCACTCTTATAAATTTAATATGAAATTTGTAGTAAGTTAATTGTAAATGAGATTTTGAGAAAAAATAAAGGTTGAAATGCGATTTAGATGTGTAAACAAGCTGAGTCAAACATGAGGCTTGGTTGTTCTGACTTTAGGAAGCTTGGACTCGGTTTGTTCCTAGTGTTATTTCAAAACCTCGAGCTCGTTTTGGCCTGGGAGCTGGCTCGAGCAATCTAAGCTTGGCTCGATTCGAGTTGTTTTGAGCCAATCCCGATCTGTTTGCTAACCAACTTGACTCGATTACACTACATCGCATATTTCTCC
Organism: Flaveria linearis; assembly: GCA_024085815.1. Lineage (NCBI taxonomy): Eukaryota > Viridiplantae > Streptophyta > Magnoliopsida > Asterales > Asteraceae > Flaveria > Flaveria linearis. The sequence continues at coordinate 19,034 of JABSNV010001214.1, forward strand.
ATCTCTGTCTCTGTCTGTGTATGTGTGAATCTTAAAAATGAGTTAAAAATGAATGATTTAAAAACAAACGATTTTAAAAAAGAAACAAATAAAAAAAAAGAATAGTTAAAAAAAGAAGTTTAATAACCAAATACTTAAAAAAATACGTTTATAGAAAACGAAAGACTTTAGACAACGCATATGTATTTGACTATCTAAAACGTGTGGTATTTAAATAATAATCCTAAAAATGAGTTATTAAAAAATAACAATTATTTTATCCATTATTTGTAAAAAAGATAATTAAATAAAATTTTATTAAAATAAATACTACGCAAATATAAATAAATTATTTGCATACATTTTTTAAAATCAAACTTTTTAAGACGCACACTAAGAAGAAAAGTAAAAAATAAAAATATTTTAACCTTTTGGGTCCCCAGGGTATTTTCTTTATTTTGTAAATAAATAATAGAAAATTAATCTTTTCTAATTATTTGTACTTAAATCGTTGCAAAAATGAATAGTTAGTAGAAAAATTATGTTTGGAAATAACAGTAGTTTGAATAGTTAAAATATACAAACATTAGAGATTTAAATAAAAAATTTCTCTTTTATTAATTTCTTTAACGACAAATCTATCATACTCCTAATCCTAAATTACATAATGTCTGAGTTTAAACCCAGAACCTCATTTTTTGAAAGAAAAACCTCTAGCAAGTGAACTATTCCCTTATTGACCTCTTTTATTTTATATTACTTTTTCAGTCTTGTTATTTTAAAATGAAAGAAACCCAACTTCTCATTGGTGCCGGCTAGGACAACCAAAAACACAAAGCATAAAAGGAAAGGCACTATTTTTTCCGGTTTAATTAACCGGGGACTGACATGGACTTGACATAATCCACCATGATTCCGAGATTGACACGTAGTGATTTGATGCAAGGACTTTTGAATTTTGATTTTGTGTAGCCTTTTCTTTAGGCTAACTGTGTGGTGCGTTAGTGGGAGTAGAGCTGTTGGTTTATTTTTAATAATTTTTTTTAAAATATTATATTTTACACTAGAAATACTACCACACTTTTTTTATAAAAAAAATCCAACTTCTACTTTCTTTCCTTCCTCTCTAAGTTTTTTTTTTTAAATCCTTTCACTCTAAATTATCAGGTAATTGTCATGATTCGTTAGCAAATTTTTGTTATCATAGATAAAAATGTTTTTACAAACTTTATGTTTAGTCCATTTGATTATCCCAACGAGATCATTCCAGATATACAACCAACTCAAAACAAATTTTTTGAATGTTTATTACTTTTTATTATGTATTTTTTTATTGTTTTATGCTTTTAATGAATTTTATTTGATTAATTTTATATTAATGTTTTACATTTAAAAAATAAATAAATAAACTAATAAATTCGTTAGAATCACTGATCATTTGATCTAAAACAGGGTCAGACTACTTGTAAGGGGCTTTATGCAATGCCTAGAAAGCATCCGGTAAACAACGCGTGTCACAATATTACAGAATAACCCCACTTGATGCTATATCACATAACACATAGCCTTAAATCTCATCTTGAAACCCCTTTTAAAATGTGAGAGACGATCTTAACTAAAAACTATTTGAAATTAGAGTGTTGAATATCTTCCTAAAACTAAGGTTCTAAGCATTTTTATAACGAGTTTATGTAAATTATATGTGGCGTAAAATTATGAATATGTTAAATGAGTATTGATTTGTGCTTGTAAAGAAACAACCCATTCACAACAATGTTTAAAAATAAGAATTTATTACAATATATATTTAGTAACTTACACCGGTGGTATTTACCATAATATATTTTTAATTTATTCTATCTACGTTTTAATTTAAATATTGCTAAAAATCATTTCCTCCCAGCCGTGTAGCGCGGGTGAAACCCACTAGTTTATAAAGGTGAACAATGTTTTCTCTAAATATACAGATAAACAGTAAAATTTTCTCTTTTATTTACTAACAACCACTTAGAGCATTCAAAGCCTGTTCCTCATATATATAATAAGTGGGTACCCTATATTATGGGGATGGTTGTGAGTGATTATGAGTGAAAGAGGTATAAAATTTATGAGGATCGTACCATGTTTTCTCATATTTGGTAAAACACGGTACAACATTCATAAATTTTTAAATATTTTTTAGAGTGGTTGTGAGTGTATGAGAGAGAAAATATGATGATAAATGTATGAACAAATATTATTCAATTGAAAATTAGAGAAAAAAATAGTAATTATTAGTATAATTATAAATATAAAGATATGAGATGGATTTGAATACCCTTACAACTATTTATTATAATATAAAGAATACATTATTAATAAGGGTGGAGTTATTATAAAAAGAAAACAAAAACTAAAAAGGTTGGAAATGATTATTATCTATTAGATTTTAGATACAAAGGCTAAGAAAATTCGATAGCATAATGATAAATAATTTAAATTTTAGATCCAAGGGCTAAAACTATTTTAGTATTAACCACATTTTTAAGTTTCGCCTTTAATTTTAAACGCTTGTCATTTTTATATATAATATTATTTTTTTTAAAATTAAACCATAAAAACAAATATTTTTTAATGTTCAAAACACATACAATGTTGATGCATAAGAAACGAAATTTTTGTTCACGTAATTTCAGTTCATTGTTTGATATTCGAAAGCTCATCGTGTAATATCAGTTTAATGTGTAATATCCATTAGATCATTGTGGTTTGCATGGTGTTATTTTTAAATGATGATTTTCAAATAACATAATGCTATAATGCTAAAAATATAACTTTTTTATGTTTTTATAGTTTATTGTGTAATACCGACTAGGTTATTATGTAATCATCATCAAACAGGTCATTGGGTCTATTTTTAATCAGCGAGTCTACTTCTAGTTATCGTGTTACCCATTGTGTCTAATTTTGGTCATTGTGTTTTTAAAATTGTGATTTTCAAATAACACAATCTTGAAAATGCAAAAAAAATTATGTTTTTTCTTGTTAATTGTGTAATCCTAATCAGGTCATTATGTAACACTCGTCAAGGAGTTCATTGTGTCTATTGTTAATTATCGAGTCTAGTATTGGTTATATCCATTATATCTAATGTTAACTATTGTGTTATGCATTGTGCTTTTCAAATGATAACTTTTAAATAAAATAATGTTAAAAATGTAATCTTTTTACGTTTTCAGTTTATTATGTAATCTATATCATGTTATTGTTAATCCTTGTCAAGCTGCTTATTGTGTCTAGTGTTAATCATCAACTTTAGTGCTTGTCATTGTGTTACCCATTGTGTTTAACGTTGTTATTGTGTTACGCATTGTGTTTTTTGATATGATAATTTTCGACTAAAATAATAATGCTAAATATGAACTTTTTATGTTTCAAGTTCATTGTGTATTACTTCCAAATAATTGTGTAATACTTATCAATTCAGAATATTACACAATGACCTGACGAAACTACACAATGACCTGACAAAACTACACAATGAGTTAAAAACTTTTCTATATCAACACTATACGCGTTTTAAAGATTAAAAATACTTGTTTTTATGGTTTAATTTTTTACAAAACAATGTGGTACGTAATAGTTATGAATGTTCTAAAAAATAGAACTTGAGAAGGGGAAACATTAACAAATTTGCCTCAACATAATTTTGATCAAAAGAACACGCGTCAACATTTTAATAATTTTAACACTTTTTTAGTTTTAAAATATTTTATATTGGCAGAACACAATATTGTGATTGAATTTGACTCTGATTGCGAGAGCGACAACTCTGACTAGGTTATCCTAATGTTTCTTATGAACTTAGATCTTGGTATTAATTATGTAACCAAATTTATCATTTGAACTTAGATATTGATATAGATTATGTAACCGATTATGGTATGATGATATTTTGGTTGTATGATTGATTATATCATTGGTGTTTGATGGAATCTGGAAAACAGAACAGGCATTGACCCAGAAAAATTCTGGGCGGGAAGCTGCATTTACAGCAAAAATGGTTGTGAAATTCTCAGTCATTCAGCAAGGACAAAGTCCTCTCTAAAGTCTTTAGCAATGACAAAATAAAATACTACAAAAAGTCCTCTCTACAATACAGCAAGGACTTTGTCCTTGCTGTAGGGTATTTAATAATACACGTATAATGTATAAATATATTAACAAATACGTTTATAATACATTTATACATGTATAATGTATAAATATATATGTTATATGTATTTTTATTATTTTAAGTAAATTTTATAGTGAGGACAAAGTCCTTGCTGTAGGGTATTTAATTACTTTTTCAAAAATCAGAGATGTCCTTGCTGTATTCGTTGACTATCCTTGCTGTAGACCTGTAGCCACGGGGCTTTGGCGAGGAAATTCCAGCGAGGACATGTCCTCGCTATACATCTTCAGTGAGGACATTCTAACATTTAGCGAGGACTTTTGTCCTTGCTGAATGTCATTTTTCTTGTAGTGTTATAATATAAGAAACCTACTATGAATGTTTTTAGGGGTTGAATATATGTTGCCTAATCTCTTTTAATTTCTAGGTTGACAAACATGTTTATATTCGTTTTAAACATAAAACAAGTTCTAGTAGTTTTAAGAGTAAATTACATTAATGTTCATATTTCGAATCAAAATTTCACATTTTTTTTAACGATTGAATAATTATTCATTTGGTACAACTATGATTTTAGCTAGTCATGAAACCGATGTCCATTAAAACTACGTCCTGTTAATTTAATTTTAGATTACCTTATACTCTTATGATTTTGAAAAGAAAGAAACCTAACTTCTTATGATCATATCAGTGTCATTTAGGACACCCAAAAACACAAAAGCATAAAGCAAAAACGAAAGGTACTTCTTATTCGGGTTTACCAATGATTATTAGCTCAAGTGTTAATTTTAATTATTCATTACATGTACATATAAGTAAATGCTTAGAGTTGACCCAGAAAATTTTCTTAACAATTAGTTTACTACTGAAGGGATTGGGGGTGCGATATCGGTTGGTAAACGGATAGTTAGACCCGATTAAGATGACACATATCATCCAAAACAGTGTCGCACATTTGGCGTTCATATAAAAAAACTTTATTCCGGTTTGATTAACTTGGGACTGATATGCAGTTGACATAACCCACCATGAGTCCGAGGTTGACATATAATGATTTGATGCAAAGACTTTGATTTTGTGTTTTCTATCCTTTTTTGTAAATCTCATGTTGACAACATATTTAAAACATGAGAGATGGCCTTAACTAAAAAATTATTTGAAGTTAAAGTGTTGAATTCTTTTTAAAGATTAAGGTTTTGAGCACTTCTTATGACAGAGATGATTTAAATTATATGTGATGTAAAATTATAAATCCGTTTGCTGAGTATTTGATTTTTCGTTCTTAAAAAAAAACAACCCGTTTACAACAAGTTTAAATATAAAAACAGATTATAATATTTATTTAGGAGTAACTTACACCGGTGGTATTCTTAAATCAAATTTTGACATGTGATTTAAATTTTGAAGAATTATTATTATGATATTTAGTGTTTAGTTACATGTCTTCCTCATATTTTAAAATTTAAGAAAAGTATAGTTGTAAAATCAATTTTTGAATAAGACGTACGTTTCCAATGCCGTTTCCAACCCCATACAACCACTCTTGTCACACAGGTAAACATGTTTTTCCTATTCTTCTTCTTTGTTGAGATCTCGGTCGTATGTTTTAGAACCGATATTGAACCATCATGATCCCTTTCATATCGTTGGCAATTAGGATCAAAATCTACCTGGGTAAAAATTGGTTTCAGTGTGACCTCCTTCAATCGTTGGAATAAATCGGTTTGTGATCTGCTAGAGTGAATCCATTTTCTATTGGATCTGGTGGAGGTAAATCGTTTAGAGACATTGTGTTTTAGCAACTCTTTTGATTAATATTATGTATCGATCCTAGGAACATAATTTAACAATTGAGAATAAATTCATGATAGTTTTTAATTAAACACTTGTAATTTGCACGCCTTTGTAGATTTTTAATGAAAATTCTCTTGAAAACATTTTCTTCATATTAATCTAGCTATATTCATAAGTTCATATTCTGTTTTTGAGAAATTTGATTGTTGGTGAGAAATTTATATTATTATGCATAATTCTGCCATTCACAATAATAAATACATATATTCTTGTTAGTGAGGATTTACTTGCATCAAGAAAACTTCAATGAGTGAGGATTTACTTACATCAAGAAAACTTCAATGATCACAACAAATGTTATCAGAGCTTTGGCTCTGGATTATAAGATTTCACCATCTTCAAGATCTTTTTTTAAAGTTTTTTTGTGAAGAACTCTATCAAAGATCAAGATGTCTTAAACAATTCATCTTCTCAGCACTCATCAAAGATGTCCTAAACAAACAATGCAGACTATGTGCATCAGGTGGTTACACACCATTGATAAGGTTGTGAGAAATAGAGAACACAACTGAACAACAACTCACTCAATTAGACACGTAGAGAACTGACTTTAGAAAAGTAGAAACAACATGAAAATAGAAACTATTAAAAAGAAATCTCTCTTGTTAAACATAATCAAAGAAATTATCGAACTCAAATAGATGAGTTTTCTAAACTAACATTTCTACTACTAGACATGAGCATGTTGGCTCAAAAAATCAAATTGACAAATAATTGCAAATGCAAAATTGCAGACATTCAAGTTAACAACAAACTGAAAACTTGTTTGGTATATAGTGTTGTATAGCTCCTCCTTGTAGTTTAGTCATCTACCTTAACCAATTGCTGAGGGTGTTAGTCTGAAAAGGACTTTAATGATTTATATTCTAAATCAATAAAATCAAACATCTCTACTTCTAATTTTGATCGTACATAATACAAATCAGCTAAAGAAGTAAAGCCTGTGTGTGACTCCAAATTAACTTTTTATACAATTTGTCAATGGAAAAACATACTTTGGTGAAGTTAACGCGTCAAAAACACATGATAACATCCATATTTTAAAGGAATACAAGTTGATGAGTTAATCTAAAATGTCAAAATCAAAACAAATTGTTAAACTCAAGTCTAAAAACAAGTATCGTGAAAGTCATCATTTTCTTAAATAATGTGTGGTTTGTGGATAACTTAATCACATGGCAATATGTTGTTTTCACAATCCATTGGGCCTCTTGAATACTTAACCAAAAGAAAAAAAATCAGTACCAAAGAATAAGCGTGCACCAAACAAGTATTCAACACCAAAACACTTTTGGGTACCAAAGCATTATGCACATTTCTATCAGCACCAAATCATTTCTCTAAACAAACTTAGGGGCTGTTTGATTTGCTTCTTACCCGTTCAAAATGTCTAACCCACTAACCCGGTCAGACATTTTGACCGGTCAGCGTGTTTGATTCTCACTATTACGCGTTTGACCCAGTCCGACACCACTGACCCATGCATATTTTTCCCCTTACCTGATCCATTTTGGAACACCTTGTTACTCGTCAGCCCCTTCTGACCGAGACCTGCAAATCAAACAGCCCCTTACTGTGCATGATTAAATTAATTTTCGATACCAAGAAAGGAGTCGGTACGAAACTTTTTGAAATGCAAGAAAAGGAGAACATCGAACAAACATTTGGCACTAAAACAAAATTGTATTTCATAAACAAAAGATACTAGACAATTACTGAAAGAGAAAGAAATCTTGATGCCAAAAAACAATAACTGTTCAAAGAAAAGAATAGAAGTTAAGTTCAAAACAAACGTAGGTAACGATCCAATTAATTCACTTTGGACAAAGCACATTACCAAAGATCTAGAGAGATACTCGACCTATGATTTTTGAAGAAACAACCTTAAAATTGTATGGATTTGGTTTTAAAGTCAAACTAATTGGATGTAACCATGTGGAAGCACCAATTTAGATCCAATTTATGCTAGCTTCTCTCAAAAGAATATAAGAAATGACATTTATCTAAATAAACTTTTGAAAAATCTATATTCCATAGTGAACTTGGTTTTTAATAAGTTGTAATTTTTAGAGGAATATATTCTATGTGCAAAAAAGGACCGCTACCAATTATTGGTAGGTGTCACACACTCATTAAGGTAGAAACACGGTAAGTGTAACAAATTCTAGAATCATAAGCACATCCTTTACAATTGTATTTCAATGAGTGTTCTCCAAATGATTCATATTCTACGTTTCTAATACATGATACAATAAAAACTAACTATAGATTCAAGGTGTTTGTTGCCTTTCCAAGGTCAAAGCCTAATCATAGTTCTCTTAGTTTTCATGTCTCATGAGAAACATGCTCAAAGAGTGTCAAATAAAATAGTTGGGGAGCTCGTAGATATTTGGTTTGAAATTGAATAAAGAGTCTTCGTTTGACAATAGGATTCAAATCTGTATATTTCGACGAGTTTGGGTCTACCAACTTGTAGCCCAAGTATATTGTTGTACACAACCAGATATATATGTATTGGATAAGCATGAGGTGCTTACAAAGTAATCATAAGTCAAGTATACTATAAGTATATGATAATCATAATGTAAGCATGTTGTAAGCAAATTGTAGGTATATTGTAACTGTAATAAAATATTATGTAAGTATGTAAGTATACTGTAAGCATGATGTAAGTTTACCATAGGCATAATCCTAGTCATAGGATATAATCAAGGTAAGTAGATAGTACTTAACAGGTTGGGGTTGAACTCATGTTTGCTTAAGACAAGATGCCATAATGGTTGTTGGTTAGGTTCTGGATTGATAGCCAAAAACACTATTCATTAGGCTGCGAGATGCCTTCCGTGATGCTATGCCAACATATATGAATCCTATATTACAATCCAGTTTAGATGTTGTACCTTTATACATAATGTGAATGCCAACATGAATTAATGTCATGATAATATGACCTATGAAGTATTGTCAATTAGGCTCTAGACTACATCTTATTTATGCCATAATGATGTACCTACTAAAATATTGTTACCACGCTCTGGACTATGCCGGATGAATGGCATAATGATGTAGCCAATGATTTAAAAACAGAGTATCCCCATATGAGGGTGTAGAATCAGTTTGAAGTATCAAAATAGTTATATGAGGGTGTAGAATCAGTTTGAAGTATTAAAATAGTTATAAGTATCAAAATACTTGTAATCATCAATATAGTTAAATATCAAAATAGTTTTAAAAATGGGCTTGAGATCTCACTTTTGTTTTTATAAAGTACTCACTGTTGTAAGCATCAACACGTCTTTTTTCCAAATAGTAAAGCATTAAAAGGGGCTACGAAAAAATCAGTGTTTTTATAGAGTACTGATCACCAAACAAGTTGAGATGCTTTAAACCAGAGTATATCGTATATACATATGAGGTTGCTAAGTTGGTTTATGATTCCATTGTATTGGTGTTAGACCACCCATGATGTTGTTTAACTCTTGTATGTGATGATATAATAGCTTAATATCCAAGCCATAATTTTGGATGTAAACTTAGGCATGCTTACTATTTTGTAACGTTTACAAACCCTTTATGACTCATATTTCATGACACGGTAGGATGCATAAATACATGAATGGGTTCATATTATAAGTTAATCCATATTTGGAGTTCATAAAAGTCGTAATAAGCTTAATGTGTTTACAATTATACTTTTTGGGGAAGACTTAATTAGAATTTGAAAATCATCCTGAATTTAGTCAGCTTTTGACCAACTTTTTAATACACAAAAAGGAAAAATAAATTATAGAATTTTGACCATGCATAGTTATAAGTTTTAACTTGTTATAAATATAGAAATAGGTTCAAATACAAAGTGTATTTTTGCTACAAAATGTGAGAAAACATGATGAGTCAAAAAAAATCATAAAAAATTATATCTCACAATCTAAATCGAATTTCAAAAAAGTAATTCCGACTTTTTGTTCCCCTAGCCGTCCTCGCTAAGAAAAATAATAAATAAAAATTAAAAAAATTAATATTTTTTTATTGTGTTATTTATGAAAGATACAATGACGTCATTATGTCATAAAAGACACATGAATTTTTTTATTTTTTTTAATTTTTTTCTGAAAGAGGACGACGAGAAGAATAGAGACTCCAAAATACTTTTTTGAAATTCGATTTAGATTGTGAGACATAATTTTTTTATGATTTTTTTAGACTCATCGTGTTTTCTCACACTTTGTAGCAAAAATATACTTTGTATAATAACCTCACCCATAAATATAAATGTCACAGTTTATTATGTATATCTAGCAATCCCCATATGGAGGTGGTCTGGCGACAGGTATGTGGCAAGGTATAGCTAATTGGGTTCATCTTCCGCCTATCTTTCTTTTTCAGTTAAAGATATTATGGAGGTGGTCAATATCTCGGGGTGGTCTAAGAGAAAGAAAGAGATTTTGTTTGGGATCCTCATGGTGGCTTGTTGGCGGATTTGGAAAGCTAGGAACGAGAGACTTTTTGTTCAGAAGCCGAAGAGTGTGGTGGAGCTTTTGGCGGATGTTAAATCTATGACTTATCTATGATTTTGTAATAGGGATAGACATGGTGGGGTGGATTGGATTAGTTGGAAATCCTTTTGTTTTAATGTGATGTAATGTTCCCGTGGGGCTTCCTGTCTTGGGAGTCCCCCGGTTCGAGTTGTTCTAATGAAATTCGCCTTTAAAAAAAAAAAGCAATCCCCATATAATTATTTTGATGAAAGGGTAAGTGTAGATATTTTGAGGAGTATTGAAAGAAGTACTAAAAGTATTTTAGTTAATTAAGCGTCAAAACCTTCACCACTTTAATTGAGGTCACATGGGTTTTAAAACTAACACAAAATACAAATTTCTACACAAAACAGTCTAATCATTTGGCTACATTGAGAGAGTTATGAGCTCATAAATTTGGGTAAATGCTTCTAGAAAAATCTAGTTTTGATTTTTCCTTTGTAACCCTTTAAGGGTCCAACACTTAAGAAAAAGTTATGTAACCACATAAGTTTGACATATAATTAGTTTAACAAAATCTTAGGCTTATGAATCGTGCAGTGTGGTTAAGTCTTATCAAGTTTTGGTCTTGTAAGGATGAGTTAATGTTTCTGTGCGAATTTATTTTCCAAAAAAGGTATATAATATTATGTATAAGATTTTTCACCTCAAAATCCCCCAAAGATGCACCGGCCACCTTCCAAAGATGCATGGTTTCCATATTTCATGACAAAATTGAAGACTCAATAGAAGTATTCATGGATGATTTATCGGTCTTTGGAAATTCATTTGATCATTTTTTAAGTAATTTGGAAAGGATGCTCTTAAGGTACGAGCAATCAAATCTTCTTTTGAATTGGGAGACATGCTACTTCATGGTGAAGGAAAGTATTGTTTTGGGTCATAAGATTTCTAACGCTGGGCTAGAGGTAGATAGGGAAAAATGAAAACCATTTCAAAATTACGACCAAACAATTCAGTTAAAGGAATAAGAAGTTTCTTAGGTCATGCCAGCTTTTATTGACGTTTTATTAAAGATTTTAAAAAATTAAAACCTATGACCCAACTTCTTGAAAAGGATGTGCCCTTGTTTTCAAATATGAATGTTTAATTGCATTTAACTTTTCAAAAGAAAAATTGTTAAATGCACCCATAATGATAGCCCCAAATTAGAATCTCCCATTTGAACTAATGTGTGATGCTAGTTGGAGCGGTTTTAGGGTAACAAAAGGATAAACATTTTCATCCAATCTACTATGCAAGCAAGACTCTCAATGATGCTCAAGAGAATTACACAACCACTGAAAAAGAGTTGCTTATTGTGGTTTTCGCTTTAATAAATTATGTTCTTACCTTGTCTTATTAAAAACTATTGTTTATATTGATCATGCAGCTCTCAGGTACCTTTTTGGAAACCAAGATGCAAAACCGAGATTGATTTGATGGATCTTGCTTCTACAAGAGTTTGATATAGAGAAACAAGTCAAAAAAAGAGTTGAGAATGTCGCAGATGATCATCTTTATCATGTCTTTAGAAAAACTATGAGAATCCAACATAAATGATAATTTTCCACATGAGTTTCTTTTGCAGGTTCAAGAGATTGATGATCACCCTTAGTTCGTAAGTTTTGCAAACTACCTTATGGATGGGGTTTTAATAAAGTAATTTTTGGGTTCAACAATAGAATTAACTGAAGTTTACCAAGTAATAAATACAGTCGACCGAAGATCTCATTGTACAAGTTCAAAGATCAAGTTGATCACAACAATAACAACAATACAAGACAATTCAACATGACAAAGTCAAAGTCAAGACAAAAAGAAAAGTCAAAATTAGGTCATGTTGTAACAATAGTATAAATAGACCTACTAGTGTATTTTTACAAGTGTGGTTCTTGTGTGTGTGTTTCTTATGGTGTGACTCACCACCGAAGGAGAATTCCCCCTTTGGTTAGGTTAGATCTCCATCATTCATCTATGACTCTCATTGTAATTTGTTCATCAACATCAATAAAATCATAACACTATACATTATCCATCTCTTTGTTCTTTTATTCACACACATACACCCATCTTAATTTTGATTTCTAGCTCAAGAACATGATGAATGCTAAGATCCAAGCTCAATGAATCTGAAATTTTAATTCAGCAAAATGGTATCAGAGCTGTTGGTTACTGGATTCATCTAGTTTCAGATCTGAATTCATCTTTAATGATGTCAAGAACATTGTAGAAACAACAAAAATGAAGAACAAAAAGTCCTTGTTCTTCAAAAGCAACTATTCATCAAAACCTCCTGCTGTTCATCACAAAATACAAGAAGAAATTGCAAATCTGTTCAAAATTGGTAGAATTTGTGCATGATTAATCAACTCCCTGATTATCATCACAAAACTTGATACAATGAATAGATTAAAAGATCCAAATCAAATAAAGAAGAAATGGAAGTCGATGTTGCTGTTCATCCAAAAATTTCAACAAATTTAAAGAGTATCAAACAAAATCAATGTTAAATCAAACTGATAGTTCATTATCGATGAGTGTTTATCAAAGATTTAGTTGTTTCAACAAGAAATTGACTGATTTCTTGATAAGGCTTGATTCAGGATTAGTCGACATTAATTAAAACTGAATTCACATTTGCTCACTGTTAAATGCGAATGCATGACAACAAATGCGGATGACTTCTCTCAAGCATGATAAATGCGGATGTTCATCAAACAAATACGGATGCATTACATGCAAATATGGATGTTTTTCACAAACAAATGCGGATAAGCAACTACCAATACGGATGCTTTTAGAACATATGCAGATGCTTTTAGAACAAATACGGATGCACAGGTGTAACATCAATACAAATGCAGATGTATCCTATCTACTGTACAGAACAAATAGATAGATTTTAATCAAGGGACCAATGGTTATCTAAAAGATTGTTAGGACCGTGTACGTACGGAGTACTAACTGATTCAACGTGTAACCAAATCAAATAATGCGGAATTCTATTTGATTGGCGATCCAATCAGGGAAACCGTTAATCCGATCAAACCTAACAATTAAAATACGTTAAGAATAGAGTAGGAATGATCAGAAACGATCTATGAACTTGGAAGGGACATTATGGACGAACTTGGACGGCTAGGGTTGTGAATTCTCGAAGTGTTACGTTTTTCCACGAATTAAGTGGTATTTATAGGTTACAGCTTTCATTCGTACGACTGAGTCATGCGTATGGCTCAGTCGTGCGACTGAGTCATGCGATTGATTCATTCGTATGACTGAGTCAGTCTTATGACTCAATCGTGCGTATGGCTCAATCACCTAGTTCAGTCGTGCGATTGGACCATTCGCATGGTCCAGTCGTGCGACTGAAACATGAGACTTAGTTAAACACATTCCCGAACCTTTAATGATTCAGAACTATGTCTAATCACTGTATACCTATATAACATGTTCTTATAAGCGTGTAACATACAATGATATAAATATATAAATATTAAACAACTAATACATAATCAATCAAAGAGTTTATCATTACATTAATCAAACATTACATATGTGTAAAAAATGAAAATCAATTACATTTAAGCTCACTAGACCTAGAACTAGGGACATGTGTACCAACAAAGATGTTAGTTTATGAAGTCATTTTAGAAATTCAAAAGAGCTAAAGTGTTATCAAGATTGATTCATGTTCCTAATGTAATTTATTGAAGTTCAAAGCTTTATCATATGCCTAATACATTCTAATCCTTAGAGTTGTGATATGAACTATAATCCAAAAGTAATACAACCCATATCCAATACCAAGAAGTATTCTCAAGAGATTCTAACCTTTTTCATAAATATATCAGGAGAAGCTTAATCTGAGGGGGAGAACATCAAGAAAGTGTGTCAGAGCTTCAGTTGATCTAGAAGACATGCGACAGAGAAGATATTCAAGTTCAAGGTTTGGCAAGGATCAGTTTAGGGGAAGTATTGTTAGCTTCAACAATAGAATAGACTAAAGCTTACCAAATGATAATCACAACCAACCAAAGATCTCATTGTACAAGTACAGAGACCAAGCTGATCACAACAATAACAACAAAACAAGACAACTCAACATGACAAAGTCAAAATCGAGACACAAAGAAAAGTCAAAATTAGGTCATGTTGTAACAATAGTATAAATAGACCCGCTAGTGCATTTTTGCAAGTGTGGTTCTTGTGTGTGTGGTTCTTATGGTATGAATCACCACCCAAGGAGAATTCTTTCTTAGGGTGGGTTAGATCTCATTTGTGATTCTCATTGTAATTTATTCATCAACATCAATAAAATCAAAACATTATACATTATCCATCTCTTTTGTTCTTTGATTCACACATATACACCCATCTTTGTTTTGATTACTAAGTTAAGAACATGATGAATCCTAAGATCCAAGCTCAATGAATCTGAAATTTTGATTCAGCAGAAATGACATACCAAAAAAACCAAGTTCTTTACTGACCTAAAGCATTACTTTTAGGAAGACCCACATCTATTTAAGGTATGTGCAGATCAGGTGGTGAGAAGATGTGTGCATAGAAAATGAGGCAAGGAACATTATTCATGACTATCACAAAGGCCCCACCAATAGGAATCATGGAGCTAATTACACCACCAATAAGGTTTACGACTCTGGATTCTATTGGCCCACCATCTTTAAGGATGCACACACGTTTGTTAAAGCATGTGATGCTTGCCAACAAGTAGGTAACATCTCATCCCATGATGAGATGCCCTAAAATGGTATTTAGATATGCGAGGTCTTTTACATTTGGGGCATCGATTTCATTGGATCATTTCCACTTTCACGAGGGCACAAATACATCTTAGTTTTGTAGATTATGTCTCAAAGTAGGCAGAAGTGCAAGCTTTGCCCACAAATGATGCTAGGGTTGTAATGAAGTTTTTAAGAAAATGTTTCACACAGTTTGGAGCCCCCAAGGCCTTAATTAGTGACCGAGGCACTCATATTTGTAATTCTTACTTGAAAAACTTTAGGACACTTTGGTGTTCACCATAGATTTTTAACCTCATATCATTCACAAACGAGTGGATAAGTGAAAGTCAGTAATCGAGGCCTCAAACGAATTCTAAAATGAAAAGTGGGGCAAAACTAAAAGATTTGGTAAGATAAGTTAAATGACGCTTTATGGGATTTTCGTACTGCTAACAATACGCACAACACCGTTTAAATTGGTTTACGGAAAAGCTTGTCATCTACTATTTGAACTCGAGCATAAAGCATATTGGGCGTAGAAATCGGTTAATCTTCATTTAAGATGCGCAGGTGAAAACAGATGGTTGTAGGTCATGAGCTTGAAGAGTTGAGGAACCAAGCTTATGAAAACTCCCGAATCTACATTGAACGAATGAAGAAATTACACGACAACCGCTTAAAGGATAACAAACAATTCTGACTTGGGGAGCCTGTTATGCTTTACAATTCAAGGCTTTGTTTATTTCCAGGAAAATTAGAATCACGATGGACAGGTCCTTACCTTTTGAAACAAGTCTTTTCATATGGCACCGTTGAAATTGAACACCCGGATGGAAGGATTTTTAAAGTGAATGACCATCAATCAAAACATTACATCGAAGGCCCTATGGATGCGGAGTTAGATGTTATGAATTTTCAATCCCAAGGACAACTAATGCGAGGTCGGGTCAAGCTAAGGACTCGTTAATAACTAAGCGCTTCCAGGAGGTAACCCGAGGGTTTGAACACAGTTTGTATTTTATTCTCTCTCTTTTTAAGGGTTCTCGATTAATCTAGTGTTTAGACATCCGTCATTCTCTTATAGCATAATCAAACTCAAGATTTGATTATTAACGTCACTCGTAAGTATTTCTCTAGTGATTATGCTCAACAAAAGAAAACGATAACTAAATATCAAAATTAATATACTTTGATCACAACCCGTTTAATATTAATAATTTTGTTATAGACACACACGGGGATATATATATATATATGTGTGTGCGTGTGTGTGTGTATGTGTGTATATATTTATATTTATATTTATTTATATTTTATTTATATACATAGCCGGAAAAAAGGAAGAGATTATTAAAATTAATATTTTTGAATTACAACCACGTTAATCGTGACTAAGTGTTTTGAAAAAAAAATTAAAAAAACAAAATAAAAAGGAGAAATACATACGCACACACACATATATAGTCATAATAATAATAATATTTTGAATGAAAATAATTTTTCTTTTAGTATTATTTATTTTGTTATGGTCATGACTCAATGGGTCATCACCTTGACTTTTGCATTATAAAAGGCTTAAAACCCACTAAGATGACCATGACAATTTTTGTCATGGCCATATCATTTGGTCAAACACGCTGCTCAACTTAAAAGAATGAGAAAAGAAAAAAAACCTTAACGTTTGTGAACCCATCTCCCCCATCTCATTTTCATCTCCATCTCCTCTCCACCTAGCCACCACCCTCCACCATCCATCGACCTCCACCACCTTCCCACTCACCGCCATTGCACCCATATTGTGAGTGTTTGGGATTGTTTTTAAAAGCTACTTTTGACTTTTGAAGAAAAAATAAGTTAAAAGGAGATGTAGATGTGTCTGGATGGAGATGGAGATGTGAGTTGAAAAGTAGTTTTAAAAAGTTAAAATTTTTTACTTTTGAAAAACTACTTTTCAAAAGTCAAAAGTGACTTCTCAAATGGAATGCCAAACATGACCTTTATCGTCCCCCCTACCACCTTCGACCCCTATCGAAAAGCCTACCTTTCCCTCATCTTCATCTTTCCCTTACCACATACCGCTGCAACTCCACTAGCCGCCTCCTGCGATCACCCCCAGCAATTCCCGTCACCTTCCACTATCGCAAACACACCTCCACTAAAATCGACCACCCACAATGTTCAACCACCACAGCCCCCTTCAAATCTTCACCCGCACCAGCCATCATCTCCCCTCCACTCTAATCACAGCCCTATCGTCCCAATCGTAGCCACCATCACCTTCCATAACATCGCCTCCTCCAATCACCACCAGCCTATTCGCGATGGCCACCACCCGTAGCCCACACTAGTACCAGCTTTCCACCATCTCTACCTCCTAGCATCCACAACCATAGCCCCTAACAATCTCAATCAACCTCCCAATAGTCCCTTTTCTATTATTTTTTTTATTTTTCTTCTACAAAAGTATGCTTTTAGCTTTATTTATATTTATATTTTTAATTTTTTTTCTTTTCTTTTTATTTGTCTAATGTTCATGGCAGATTAGAAGATTTTGGTTGATTTTATTAAAATCAAAGCATTTTAATGATAGGTTGAGATGAAAATTGTGCTATATTGGGTTAACTTAATGAAATCTAAATGTAGTGTTATGTTTAGCATGTCTTTTGGGTTGAATGGGCTATGGATAATTATATATTTTTTGTGTATTGGTTGAAATGAAGATCGTGTTTTATTGATCTAGGCTGATGATGTTTGTTTTTGATGATTCTTATTTGGATTCAACAAATTAGATTTTGCAGCAAATAAAACTTCCTTTGGTTCAACATTTCTTGCATGGTTAGCATCATGATGAGAAGCTCATTCATAGTTGGTCTAATTTCTTTGATGATTAATTGGAGTTGTCATTTATTTCACATTATGGATGAAACCACATGATGAGGTTTAAAACATGTTATCAACCCAATTTTTGTGTCTTGAAGGTTGTAGTTTAGTATAATATTGCCTCCTGAGTTTGTAGTTGTTTTTGGATATCTTGTGACGTCGGTTCATCGATTTTGGTTTGGAACGTTCTGATGTGTGACTGTTGATATATATATATACACATATATATATATCATATATATATAGATATATATATATATACATATATGTATATATACATACACACACACACACATATATATACATATATATATAGACACACACACACACATATATATATATATATTTATATATATATATATATATATCATACATACATACATACATACCTACATACGTACATACGTACGCGCCTACGTACGCGCCTACGTACGCGCCTACGTACGCGCATACGTACGCGCACCCGCCCCCCGCCCCCCCCCGCCTCCGCCCCCCGCCTCCGCCCCCCCCCTCCGCCCCCCGCCTCCGCCCCCCGCCTCCGCCCCCCGCCCCCGCCCCGCCCCCCCGCCTCCCCCCCCGCCTCCCCCCCCCCCGTACCCCCCCGTACCCCCCGTACCCCCCCCCCCCCCCCCGCATTCTGGCCCCCGTGTTCCGCCCCCCGCGTACCGCCCCCGGCAAATATAATTTGTATATATATATCTACAAAATGTGATATATATATATATTGTGTGTGTATGTGTGTGCGTACATATATATGCACACACATGTAGTTTAAATTATTATCTCACATTTTATCTTTTGTACGTGATGGCAACTGGCAAGCTTCATATGTTTCTTCGATTCAAGCAAGGTAGCGAGAGAGATAAACGCTGTGAATCCATTCGCTTAAGGAACTTTGATCCATCACACACGATTTACATGTCCACCATGGAAGCACTCGGAGAAAAGGCTCGTGTTGATGCTATGCTATTGAAACCATGGAAATGTTTTTCTTGATTCGTCAGCCTCAATGTCAAGAGCTAGTGTTGGAATTCTATGCCACTTATTGGTTTGTCCACCTAGTCGTCGATTTACATGATAAGAATGCCATTTTATTCAGATTGGGTGGGGAAGAGCGCAAGCTATCTATTTCTCAGCTTGGGGGCGCGCTTGGCATTTATACAAATTATGAGTTGAAAAGAGCACCATTTATTCAAATTTTAAACAAGGTTGACAAGGGACTCTCGCTGCATTTTGGCATGAAATTAGCGAAGGAGATCATTGGCGTGAAATTGTCTATTGCCTTGCTTTTGTTTAAATGAAGGATGGATCCTTTAGAATATGCATAGACTATCAGGAATTGAATAAGTTAACATTCAAGAATTGTTATCCTTTGCCAAGAATAGCTGAATTTGATTAGTTGTAGGAATCGAAATATGTTTCCAAAGTTGATATTTGATTAGGAAAGCATTAACTTAGAATACATGAGGACAACATACCGCAGATAGCATTTAGAACTCACTATGTGGATTACGATTATCTAGTTATGACTTTTGGAGCTAGTTATGGTGGTATTTGCTCTTAACATCTAGAGACGTTACACCTCTACGGTACTAAGGGTCTTATTTATAACAACTACAAGATACGTTACCATATATTTACCCAAAAGAAATTGAACATAAGATAAAGTAGTTGGATTAAGTTGTTTAGTGACAATAAGTGTGAAATCTGACATCAATTATGAAAGAAAAATATGGTTGCCATGTATTTTGTCAGAAGGAAAGAGTCAAACCGATGCTTGTTAGGCCGTTAGGAATTAGATTAATTTAGGTATCAAAATCCACATCATTGTTGCTCAAGTTGAGGCAAAGAAAGAACTGAATGTACAAAATGAATCTTTGAGTGGTTTTGATAAGTAGGTTTGTGCAAACGATTGACAGAGGATTGTACTTTATTGAGCAGATTTGGATTCCATTAATGGGGAGTGTGCGGACATAAATGATGGACGACAAATAATTCTAAGTATTTTGTTTCATCTTGGTGCTTAAACGGATGTACCATGAGCTCAAAAACTTGTATCGGTGGCCTAGTATCAACTGTGACATTACGGTCTACATGAACAAATGTCCAACTTGTTCAAAGTTTAAGGCAGAGTATCAAATACCATATGGGCTAGTGCAAGAACTTGAGATTCTAGAATGAAAGTGGATAACATTACTATGGACTTCATCAGAAAGTTTCCATGGAAACGTAGCGGGCATGATGATGTGCTCTAAATTATACATATAAAAACATCAATTACACATCAATTATTCTAGAAACTCTTACAGAAAATGATGATTTGATACTTAAATTGTTCGTATTGTGTTTTCAGGCTTGGAAAAAATCATGATGAATAAAAGGAGCTTAAATAAGAAGAAATTAAAGGAAACCAAGCTTTAGAATTCAAGCATGGGGTCGTGCCTCATGATGCACACCTTTATACCCAGCTTTAAACACACCCCATGCTAAAATCAACACACCCCCGTGTTTGTTAGTCCGATAAAAAAATACGGTTTCCCAACCTGAGGCATGGGGTCGTGCCTGAGGAGGCACGAGGCTGTGCCCCACCATAAACATGAGGCCATGCCCCATTGCACGTGGGATCATTCTAGACAATATCTAAGCATACGAGCCGACCAACTTTTACGTATATTGTACTAGCATGACGTCGTGCCTTTTAGGAATGGGGTCGTGCTTAAACACTCCAGAAAGCCTATAAATAGGACTCATTTATAACTTTGAAGGGAGCTTTTAGAAGGTGAGGTGCTGGTGTTCCATGTCGGGAACCCAGCCTTTAAAGGTCCTTAGAAGGTTTGGAGGTCCATTCAACACTTAGAAGTGGCTAATGTTATCCTAGAGATTATCGGTTTGATTGTTCTAATTTACCGATTATTTCATTACTATCTTTTATCTTTGTTGTTATGTTCAAGCTCACTATGAGCTAAACTTCATTTATTATCCTAATTTAGTGAAACTTTATGTAATTTGTGATGAACTAATCATGCTGTTTATGTTATATTATTGTTATGTTAATCTTTGGTGAACGTTTGATGGGTGGCATCTACATTTGAACGACGAGTTATAAACTTATGATTTGTAATTGTGAATGTCATATAAGGTTGAAAATATATGAACTAACTTTTATTCGTGAGATCGTTCTTCATAATAAATCCATGGTTAATGAACTAGAAATGGTTATTAGAAATCATATCACCTTAACTTTCTGATCATTTACGGGTTCCCTTTTATTAGTCTGAGAAATCTACAATAATTGTTGTGGTTTCTAAAATTAATGGTATGTTTGAAAGGAACTTGATCAACTCTCTTTTTAACATTAAGTTATGTTTTCAGAAATCGTATATTAAAAGGTTACACGAGATCTACCTACATTACTAGTGACTTTGATTGATCAGTTTTGTAAGTTACTCATGCTAGTGTCCTTGTCACTACGGACTGGTAGACGAGATCCGCGATGGCTCACATTTATAACTTAACATAATTACATTAATCAATATCTTTAACCACGTCAACACGAATTCATCATAGTTACATAAGTATAATTTAAATTAGGATAATAGCCCTACTTCAACAAAAAGAATCACCAAAAGTCTCAAATTTATCTTACTACCTTTACATATCATTATTTTGTTTAATTATGGTTTCCTAAATCAAAAATAAGTCAATTATGAGAGTTGCTAAGTAGGTTAGTGTGTCCATGGATTGATACCGGTTCATACCAACACTATATTACTCACGACAGGTACACTTGACTTTTGTGTGTGTAGTTTTAGTATTAGCAATAACCATCTAAAACTGAATTATGCAAAAATCCTTTATCAAAATATACTATCACACCACACCACATGACTTGACATGGGTCGTTATGGATCGAATGACCAATCTGCCTATTTCTTGGCTATTCATGAGGACTGCAAGATGGAAAATCTGGTCAGGGTTATATTAATGTAAATCTATCTAGACATAAGGTATCTACGTCCATCATCTCAAAATTATGAAAGTTTTTTCACTTCATGATTCTAGAAGAGCTCGAAGAAGGCGCTGGGAATGTTTGTTGGACATGAGTACTTCTTCACACCCTTAGATTGATATGTAAAGAAGTGTATACTTCAGATAGTGAAGGATATGCTGAGAGCTTATATCATTGACTTTGGAGGTAATTGGGACACTCACCTACCATTGGTGTGAGTTTCTTATAATAGTTGTCATACAAGTACTTAGGGTGCACCGTTGAGGCACTATACGGACGTAGGTGTCAGACACTAGTGTGTTAGGTGGAAGTCAGAGAAAGTCGATGACTAGACCCAAATTATTCAATAGACTACAATAAGGTATTCCTGATCAAGGAGACTGAAGGCAGCCTTAGATCATTAGAAAGGTTATATTGTCAATCAAGGGAGTATGGCAAATGCTCTTACTTGTTAGTTGCATTTAATACTTAGTTACTATTAGGGATTGGTACGCTTCATGTTGTTAGTAGTGTGGTGGATTAGTTGCAGTACACCTTATATATAAACACTAATGGTATCTTGAATGTGAGATTAGAGCTAGGCAAGGACTAACTTTTGGTGTTGGAAAACAACCATACTCTTGAGATGTCAACAATTACGTTTTAGACCTAAAAGTTCATATCAAGGCACCTTGTTCTATGGGTTGTTTATAAGGTGCCGCCTTGACAAGGCAGTTGTTTTAGTAAAAGGGGAAAGTTGACATCTAGATTTGTAGGTACATTAAAGAGTATAAAATGGATGGTCTTGGCTATTAATGGAATTGCATGATCGGTTGAAGGGTTAGCACTTACAAACACCATAACACAATGAGGAGAGTGTATTAGAATAGTTAACAGATCAAATGGGGAACCG
>JABSNV010001172.1:0-102522 GCA_024085815.1 Flaveria linearis
TTAGCTATCCGCATTAGTTAATGCGGCTGAGTAAATGTTTAAGCCGCATTTCCTTAGCTATCCGCATTAGTTAATGCGGATGAGTAAATGGACCTTCAATTTAACTTGTGTCATTTTCAGATCTCAATCATCATCTTACACCTCCTTAGCACAGATTACCATACTACACACTTAGACAAACTAAAACCTCATACACATCATAGGAAAACACCTAAAAACATACATCAACAGAACTTAGTAGATCATTATGCTGAAATTCCTAGTTTGCCTTAGAAACCTTATGTTCATAACAGCCCAAACGAATCATACACATACACATACATTCGTGAATGGGTTTTTCCCCCAAATACTCGAAATAGTTTTCAGATGTGTTCCAGCCCTAAAATCATTCAAAAATGTGTAAAATAGGGGTCTTAGAACTCACCTTTGCAGCTCTTGAGTATGGCTTCTCCCAAACTCGTTTGCAATTGAGTTCAACCGTCTAGAAACCCACTAAAAACACACATCCAAACACATACAACACACATAAGCATATACCGAGGATAAGACCAGCAAGAACACCATAAAAGCATGAATTCTTACCTTGAATTCGAATTCTTTCTTGTTCTTCCTTCAAACCGAGAACTTGCTGCTCTTTCTCTCTCTAAAATCCGAACTCAGAAGTGTATGTGACATATAGGCGGCCATACCACCTTTTACACCCACTTTTCAAAATTTTGTCCTTTTGGGCACTATTTACCCCTAGACTGAGTTTTATTTATTTTCCTTCTTTTCTTTCACTTATTCATTCTTCCTTAACTTTAAAATAACCGGGTGTTACAAGTCCACCCCCCTTAAATAGGTTTCGTCCTCGAAACCTGTTATTCCTCAAAGAATTTTGGGTAATGCTGTTTTATCTCTTCTTCAGTCTCCCACGTAGACTCAGATCCTTTCCTGTGCTTCCACTGTACACGCACAAGAGGAACCACTTTATTCCTCAGCCTCCTTTCCTTTCGATCAATGATTGCCACTGGTTGCTCTACATAATTGAGTCGTTTGTCTACTCAATATCCTCCAATGGAACATCATGTCTTCATCAGCTAAGCACTTTCTTAGATGGGATACATAGAATGTCGGGTGAATTCCACTTAACTCATTGGGTAACTCCAATCTATAGGCCACCTCTCCTACCCGAGCAATGATTCGAAAAGGCCTATATACCTTGGGCTCAACTTGCCCGCTTTCGGAAACGAATAATACCCTTCCAAGGTGAGACCTTCAACATAACCGGTCACCCACCTGGAACTCAATCGGTCTACGTCGTTTATCGGCATACCACTTCTGTCTTTCTTTGGCTGCCTTCATGAAGGCTTTAATCTTCTCAAGCTTCTCAGTCGTAGCCTCGATTACCTCGACGCTCCCCAATTCCTTCTGACAAATATCACCCCAACAAACGGGGTTCTGCATTCCTACCGTATAGCATCTCATATGGTGGCATACCAATGCTGGCATGATAGCTGTGTTGTATGAGAATTCAGTTAACGGTAGGTGGTCATCCCAACTTCCACCAAAATCAATCACACATGCCCGAAGCATGTCTTCTAGTGTTTGAATGGTCCTTTCTGACTGACCATCAGTTTGGGATGATAAGCCGTGCTAATGTGTAACCTCGTCCCCATGGCGTCGTGGAATTTCTTCCAGAATTTGGAGGTAAACCGGGTGTCGCGATCAGACACAATTGACACCGGCACACCATGATGGGTCACAATCTCCTTGATGAAAAGATCGGCCAACCTCTCGGATGAATACGTCTCGCGCATCGGTAGGAAGTGAGCACTCTTCGTCAGGCGGTCAACGATCACCCATATAGCATCATACCCTTTCGGAGTACGCGGCAACTTCGTAATGAAATCCATGGTGATGTGCTCCCACTTCTATTCTAGTATATCCAAAGGTTGAATTTTCCATACGGCTTCTGGTGCTCGGCCTTTACTTGCAAACAAGTAAGGCACTTACTCACATACTCCACCAAGTCACGCTTCATACCCGGCCACCAATAATCTTTCTTCATGTCTTGATACATCTTGTAGCACCAGGATGAATAGAGTATCGAGTCTTATGAGCTTCATCCATAATCTTCACTCGTAGATCCCCAAGACGAGGAATCCACATACGTCCAAACCGGGTTCTAACACCAAATATGTTTCACCCAACTCTGCGACCAGACCTCTCATTCTTTCAGAGTTAAGATGATCTTCTTTCAGGGCCTCATCTTGGAACTCTTGGACTTGCTTCATCACATCCGAGGTCATAATCAGCTGGTACGCCTTCACCCGAATTGGCTCGGGCCTCTCCTTTCGGCTAAGGGCATCCGCCACCATATTGGCTTTGCCCGGATGGTAATGGATCTCACAATTATAATCCTTTATAAGCTCCAACCATCGCCTTTACCTCATATTCAAATCCTTCTGCTCGAAGAAGTACTTCAAGCTCTTGTAGTAGGTGAAGATGGTGCACTTCGTCCCGTAGAGATAGTGTCTCCAATTCTTTAATGCAAAGACCACAACTGCTAGCTCCAAGTCATGAGTAGGATAGTTAACCTCATGGACTTTCAACTGTTGGGATGCATAGGCTATAACTTTCCCTCTACATTAACGCACCCCAATCCCGAATAGGAAGCATCAGAATAAACCACCAGATCTTCGCTTCCATCGGGTAATGACAATACAGGAGCTTGGGTCAACCTCGCCTTCAATTCTTCAAACGCCTTCTCATGAGCTTGACCCCATACAAACTTTACATCTTTCGGGTCAACTTGGTTAGTGGAGAAGTGATCTTGGAAAAGTCTTGGATGAATCTCCTGTAGTAGCCCGCCAAACCCAAGAAACTGCGAATCTCGGATGGCGTCTTTGGAGACTTCCATTGCATCACCGCTTCCACCTTTGCCGGATCAACCATGATTCCCTCCGGATTCACTACATGACCCAAGAACTGAACTTCACGCAACCAGAACGCGCATTTGGAGAACTTGGCATACAGTTTCTCCCTTCTCAACGTCTCCAACACTTCTCGAATGTGTCCGACATGCTCTATCTCGCTCCTTGAATAAATCAGGATATCATCAATAAAAACAATCACTGATTTATCCAACATCGGCCGACACACTCGGTTCATCAGATCCATAAAGCAGCTGGCGCATTGATCAAACCAAAGGACATGACAAGAAACTCGTAGTGACCGTAGCGGTGCGAATAGCTGTTTTAGGAATATCCTGCTCCTTCACCTTCAGCTGATGGTAGCCCGATCGAAGATCTATCCTTGAAAACCAACTGGCACCCTGAAGTTGATCAACATATCATCGATTCTCGGCAAGGGGTATCGGTTCTTCACCGTCAACTTGTTCAGCTCACGGTAGTCGATACACATCCTCATACTACCGTCTTTCTTCTTTACAAACAGGACCGGAGCATCGCAAGGTGAGATACTCGGTCTAATGAACCCCTTATCTAGCAGCTCTTGCAACTGCTCTATCAACTCTTTCATTTCCGTCGGAGCTAATCGATACAGTGCTTTGGCAACAGGTTGGGCACCTGGTACCAGATCAATCTAAAACTCAACCTCTCGGTCAGGCGGCACTCCCGATAAGTCTTCGAGAAACACGTCTAGAAAGTCACACACAACCGAAACATCAGATAGTTGTGGTGTTGACGTTTGCACATCCTTTACATAACATAAGTAGGCGCTACATCCACGCCTCATGCATTTTCCTGCCACCGCCATTGAGATCACCTTCGGGATCGTCGTGACCCGATCCCCATAAACCGTTACCGAACTCCGTCAGGCACAATCAACAAATCATCTTCTTTCGACACTATATTCGCCTCGAATTCCGCCAACCAATCCATCCCAAGCACCAAATCAAAACCACCTAAGGTTATCGCAAATGGTCTAACCGGAAATTTGTGGCCCTCTAATTCCACATCACAACACTCTGTCACCTCGGAAATCCTGATAGACTTACCTATCGCGGTTTCTACATTAAACGGTACGTCAACACGTATACTACTCACAGACAGTTTAGCACAGAAAGCAGCAGAATTAAAACTCCTACTGGCACCCGAATCAAATAATACAGAGGCTAAAGTTTGGTTCACAGAAACGTACCGGACACAACATCAGGGTCCGTCCTAGCCTCCTCCTGTGTCATCGTGAATGCCCTAGCGCTCGCCCTCGGTCCTTCACTCCGCGTTTTTTTTCACCTTGGAACCCTGGCTCTGGGCTTCTTACAATCTCTACTCATATGACCACTTTCCCCATAGTTGAAGCACCTCGCGCCCTTACAATCTCTAGCCATATGATCAGGCTTTCCACACTTGAAACAGACATTCAACCCCAGTCTACACTCCCGCTATGCTCCTTCCCATATTTACCACACCTTTTCAGTCCCTTACCGGTGTGGCTACATGACGGTCATCCACCGTGTCTTCTTGTTGATCGTCGAGGCATTACCCCGACCAAACCTCTTTCCATTCCAATTCCTGTCACCACCACCCTTCCTATACCTTCAGCCATGTCACACCCTTAATTTCCACAAACGGGGTTTTACCGTTAGGCGTGTGACATACCAGGATCTCAGACACAATCATATCAAATGACACTATATGAATTTAAAATAAACATTTGACTTCATTCAGAGGAACATAAACGAAATTGACATCAGTGCGGAAGCGTATACACGATATGTAAATCCATTACATGAAAGTTACAAGTGCCATGTCTAAACAAGATGTTCGATTGCAAGAAAATAAAACAGATGAATGCATGTCCTGAGTGCGTTCCTGAAGCGTGCATCATGAGCTTATGTGTTCCTGTGACCTGAGAAAACATGCTAAAATGTGTCAATATAAAGTTGGTGAGTTCACAGGTTTAATCAACAAGAAATGTGTCCGAAAGCGTTTCAATGGTTTAGTATATAAAGCATATCGTTAGGTAGCTAGCCTATGATCATGTTACTTAGCGTTTCGAACCGAAGCTGACTGTTACATGTCCTATATGTTTGTTGTATCCCCGTCACGTCTCACCAGACAGTGATAAATGTTAGGTCAATAATGCACCCGTTTGACCTCCAATCAAGCTAGCGCGACTAGCCCGGGCGGGGTTTGTCAGACCCAGTAGTACTACTCAGAATTACCTCGC
Source organism: Flaveria linearis (assembly GCA_024085815.1). Taxonomy (NCBI): domain Eukaryota; kingdom Viridiplantae; phylum Streptophyta; class Magnoliopsida; order Asterales; family Asteraceae; genus Flaveria; species Flaveria linearis. The sequence goes on from JABSNV010001172.1 coordinate 5,176, forward strand.
TACTCCTTACTAACGGTTCGAGAATGTCAAGACTGTTATGTGTGTTTGCACTAACGTAACAAGCGATATCAATAATACTAAAACCATTTATGTAAATCTGTTTGCATGTTTTCTCCCCCAAAAGGAAAGAAAGTAAAAATAGGGGTCGTGAAGACTCATAGATTATGTAGTAAGTATGTAGGATGAAAGCCTCCCAAGTGTTGTTTACAATGAACTGTCAAACACCTATTGACAGTTATGTTAAGCGTTAATATTGTGTCTAGTGTTAATAGAAACGTTTAGTCGGGTCAGGTCGCATTGGTCCGGTCGTGGGTGACACACACAAGCAGGCATACACATCTCAGACCTTATGTAGATCCTAAATGGGTTGTCGATAATTGTAAACGGTTATGTTATTTAGATTGAAAAAGTATGTGCTTGTTGATAGCGTTGACTTTAATCTTTGTGGTCAAGCAATGACGTTTTATTGATGTTACCTTGTCATCACATGATAGGCACACCGCACACAAGAAGAACTCACTTACAATGACCCCATTCGCATAACAAGACTAGACGCACGACTGGACACTTCATCCGCCACGAATGGGCCTTCAATCGTACGAATCAACTTCACTCGTACGATTGAACACTCATTCGTGTGACTCAGCATTCAGTCGTACCACACATCACCCATTCGCACGACTCAACGGCCATTCGCACGACTGAACCTTTATTCGTGCGATTGGACCTTCAGTCGTGCGATGCACAGTCACACACATTCATCCGTTGACTCAATCGCACACCCTCAATCGCACACACCTCAATCGTATGCATTCAATCACACGACACGCACATACGCCTGGACTCAGTGGCACGACTCACCCCAATCGCACCACTCAGTCACACGACACGCCCAGTCGTACGACTCAGTCGCACGACTGGCACAGTCGCGATTTGCAGCAGATCGCGACTGCTAGTGGGGCTGAACAGCCTTCAGCTGTTCCGTGCACGGTTTTCACACATCAAGGACTTCCAGAAACTCTTTTCTAAATGTCTAAGTAAAATGCACATGCTGATTGACATCACACGCACCCACACGACCACATGCATTCGGGTTGAACCCGAACACCCGAAATCCCCAAATTCGCAGAAGTGAAGAGCAATAAAATGGATGATCAAGGTCGCCTACCTGTTGGAAACGTGCTATCTCAGCTGTAGCGTGGTCTAGCCGACGAAAACGAGCTCAAACAAGGCGGTTGTTGGTGCTAGGAGGTGGTAGAAAGGTGGAGGAGAAATTAGTGAAGAAGAAGAGAAGAAAAGGGAGTGGAAATGAAACTTAGGGCTGGTAAGGGGTTTATATACCCAGCCTAGTCTGGCAATTTGTCACGTTTGGTCCTCGCACTTAGTTCCCGAGTTCCCGAATTTGTTTCGGTTGATAACGACGTAAATGGGCGAGCTATGTTAATTAAGAGGATTCCTTAAGTAATCCGGTTTATTTGAATCCTCTACGAACACTATTTTATATTTTGATGTTAGTTTTATATATCATAACATATTTAACGATGACGGCAACGATGCTTGTAAATGTTTTAGGTAATATCGAGAATGTAACAATGATAATGACAACAGTCTGAATGGTGTTAACCTGAAATTACGGTGTGCCACATTATCCCCTTGTCGAAGGAATTTTCGTCCCGAAAATTAGAACATCATGTTACGAGGTTCAACGGGGGATACGAGGCTCAACGGTTTGTAACGTATGTTGAATAGAGTTTCTGCGTATCTTAAGAGGTAGATGCCTGATTCTAGAACAGTTGCGGGTACTTCTTCTTCATGTGGTCCTCGCGTTCCCAGGTAAATTCTGGTCCACGCTTTGAGTTCCAACGGACCTTGACGATAGGGATACGACTACGTTTGAGTGTCTTGAGCTCTCGGTCCATAACTTCCACTGGTTCCTCGATGAAACATAGTTGTTCGTCAACCTGTATCTTGTCTAACGGAACGACGAGTCTCGTCTACAAGGAATTTCCTTAGGTTTGAAACATGGAACACATTGTGTACTCCACGGAGTTCTTCGGGTAGGTTCAGCTGATAGGCCACGGGGCCGACCCGTTTGACAATCTCAAACGGTCCCACGTATCTAGGGTTTAGTTTCCCACGTTTTTCGAAACGAATCACACCCATCAAAGGTGACACTTTCAAAAGCACTTTGTCACCTATTTGAAATTCCAACGGCCGGCGAAGCTTATCAGCGTAACTCTTCTATCGGTCACGTGCTGCCGCCATACGATTTCGGATCTGAACTATCTTTTCGGTCGTCTCGTGTACAAGTTCGGGGCCGGTAAGTTGACTTTCCTAACTTTCGCCCAACAAATAGGTGATCGGCACTTGCGCCCATACAGCGCCTCGAATGGAGCAGCTTTGATCGATGTGTGATGGCTATTATTGTAAGAAAACTCAACTAGCGGTAAGTGAGTTCCTAACTGCTGCCAAAATCTATCATGCAGGCACGCAACATGTCTTCTAAGGTCTGGATTGTACACTCACTCTGGCCATCGGTGTGAGGGTGATATGCGGTACTTATATCCAACCGCGTTCCCAATGATCGTTGTAAGGATTGCCAGAAGTGTGAAGTGAATCGAGCGTCACGATCAGAGACAATAGAAATTGGCACATCGTGCCGAGAGACTATTTCCCTTAAGTAGATACGAGTTAACTTTTCCATGCGGTCAGTCTCCCGGATTGCCAGAAAATGTGTGGATTTCATCAAGCGATCCACGGTCACCCAAATGGTATCGCATCCGCTGGGAGTTTTTGGCAGTTTTGTGATGAAATCCATTGATATCTGTTCCCTTTCCATACTGGAATTTCCGGTTGTTGAAGTAAACCAAATGTCGTTGATACTCCACCTTAACCTTAGAACAGGTTAAATATCTGCTCACATAGGTGGCGATATCGGCTTCATGTTTGGCCACCAGTAAAGAACCTTCAGATCGTGATACATCTTGTCCGAACCTGGATGGATAGAGTACCGTGATTTGTGAGCTTTGTCCATTACTAGCTCTCGTAGGTCTCCATACAAGGGAACCCATGTTCGGTCCACGAAGTCGCGGATTCCGTCAGATTTGGTTTCCAATTGCTTCTCCATGCCTCGTAGCGATTCGGCTTTCAGGTTCTCGTCTTTTAACGCCTTAAGTTGAGCATTGCGGATCTGATCGGGTAAACTGGTGTGAATGGTGAGTTGTAAAGCTCGAACTCGTCTGGCTTAGATGTCTCCTTACGACTTAAGGCATCTGCTACCACATTAGCCTTGCCCGGATGATACTTGATTGCACAATCATAGTCGTTCAACAATTCGACCAACGACGTTGTCTCATGTTCAGCTCCTTCTGTTCAAAGATGTGCTGGAGACTCTTGTGATCGGTGTAAATGGTGCACTTGGTACCGTACAAGTACTGTCTCCATATCTTGAGTGCAAACACGACTGCTCCCAACTCTAGGTCATGTGTCGTGTAGTTCTTCTCGTGAACCTTCAATTGTCGGGATGCATAAGCAATCACCTTCTTGCGTTGCATTAGCACACAACCAAGGCCTTGAATAGAAGCATCACAGTAAACTACAAAATCATCTGTTCCCTCAGGCAGGGATAGAATCGGTGCTGTACAGAGTTCTGCTTCAGATCCTGAAATGCGGATTCTTGTTTGTCACCCAACTGTACGTAGTACCCTTATGAGTTAATGCGGTGAGAGGTTGAGCAATCTTTGAGAATCCTTCGATGAACCATCGATATTAGCCAGCCAACCCGAGAAACTGTCGTACCTCAGTCGGAGTCTTAGGCGTAGCCTAGTTCTTGATGGCTTCTATCTTTGCCGGGTCAACAAAGTTGGGTGAGAGATAGAGTGTCCAGGTCAGCACTAGAGCGTAGGACAATGGTATATGTGTCCCATCTCTCAGGCAATGACCTGAGGAACTGTTGTTCATCTGGCTTTTGGAGTAATCTTGTTTGACCATCTTCAGCTCAGAGATCAAACAAGAGAACCGCTCAAACTGTTGGGTCAGAGTCTCACCCTTTCTATATGAGAATGTCTCATATTGTTGGGCGAGAATTTCCCTATTGTTTGCTAAGACCGAATCAGTTCCTCCAAATTGTTCCTTTAGAGCAACCCATAGGTCATGAGCAGACTCATGATGCAAGAGCCCTGAATATATCTCATTAGGAATGGCCATGGCTAGAATTCCATAGGCTCTAGCATCAATTTCGAACAGCTTTAGATCTTCGTCCGAATATTGTTCAGGTTTCTTCGCAACCTGTTCATTAGATTCCGGGACGCTCACCATAGGCTTGTATGGCCCATGCACCACTGACTTCCAACAACCAGCACTGTTGACAGCCAAGTGGTGTAGCATACATCTTTGCCATATGTTATACTCGTTCCTAACCAGCATCGGAGGCTTGGTTGCTGAACAGTGTTGTGAGGATCATTAGTTGGTGTTGTCATCTCAGGTTTTAGTCAAAAACAAGTTAAACACGACAAACGTAACTCAAAACCACCAAAAGACCTCAAGATTTTGGCCGGAAACAGCAGAAACTCACTCTCTATGGCTAACTCTTGCAATTGCTAATTCGATCAAACAGAGAGATCAAAAGAGCAGTTTCAAATGATCAATAGTGAAATTGATCAATGATTAACCTGCTCTGATACCATTTGACAGGATCTCAGCCTCTCGCTTGATCAATCAGATTATGTTTACAACGGATTTAGCACATTAATTAGCGATTAATGCAAGAACATAAAAGATATTGCATGTAAAAGCACAAGCATAGAGAGAGAAAAGAGTTCTGCGAAACAATAAATGTTCTATTGCTTAGCACGTTTCGGCAATTAAAACAGTATGGTTCACCATCCTTTTATAGGCGGCAAAAGGATGGTGGTGATGTCCTTTCTCTGACATCACTAAATATTAAAATTACAACTGACAAAACATAAAACTACTGAAGATGTCAACAGTTGACATCTTCTTACAAAAGTTTCCTAAGTACTGACAAAAGTAAAACTACTGAAATCCTACAACGACTGAAGAACAAACTCTTCAGCGTTTATAACTACTGATACTATAACAACTGAAGAACATGCTCTTCAGTTGTTGTACAACTACTGAAACAAAATAAACTACTGAAAAGGAAAAACCAACACAACAACTGAAGAAGACTTCTTCAGCTGTTGTGACAAACTCTGAGTCTTCAGTACTTGGTCTTCAGACTTGGCTTCAGATGATGTAACAACTGATGACTTCAGTAGATTATCAGTTGTTGTCTTCAGTCTTTGTCTTCAGACTTTGTGCTTCAGTAGAAGGTCTTCAGTTCTTCAGTTCTTCAGCTTTTGATTCTTCAGTACTTGTCTTCAGTACTTGAAGTCTTCAGTACTTGTAAGATCAGTACTTCAGACTTCAGTACTTGGTCTTCAGTACTTTGGAGTCTTCTTCAGCTGTTGTTCTTCAGTTCTTTGATCTTCATACTTTGTTCTTCAGACTTTGTCAGAACAGCTGATGGTTGGAGCTAAGATGCTCTCGAGTCTGACATTCAAGCAAGAGAACACAATAGCTGATGGGAGTCTTCAGCAGTTGTTGTGATGTCATGTGGGACTTAGAGGTTTCCTGATCTTGGCTCATTGGTTCTTTTGGTCTAACAAACTCCCCTGAACCAATGCAGCCAAAACCTCTAATTATTGGTTGTCCCACTTATTGGTGGCATAATGATAGGTCTATTTCCTTCTAGATCAGATTAGAAGTTGACCCAGATAAGCACTGGCCTGAGAGGTAGTCTCTAGTGTTTGTTTGGCTAAGTATGGATGGGAGCTCTGTCTTGGGGAATTGGACACAGAGCTGTTGTCCCATCCATGAGATCTACCTCCCATGTACAAGCCGGTAGGATTCTCGGGTGTAGCTCGGACAAAGATCATTTGTTCTTCTTTGGTCATGCCCTCATCCCCACCATCGAACAATCCTTCACGGCCGTATCTATGAGACATACTTGACCTGTTTCCCATTTTTGAGCTCAACTGTTGTGATTTGCTTATAAGCAAATTCATCTTGATGTCTGCCTTCTAGCAACAAATTGAGCTCATCTCTGGGGAAGTTCTCAAGCTTCTTATAAACTAAGCCTTTCCTCACCATCTTGTTTTCCAACATCAATTCAGGAGGTAGCTTAGACTTATAAGCTTTCTCGAACTCATCCACAATTTCCCAGGGTGTTACTACAAGAGCCACAGTGATTACTTCATCTACAATCCTCTTCACCTGGCTCTTGTACCTCACAGGAATATGTTCTTTGTGATCCTGTAAGCCACCCTAGGATCAGGCCAAGTCCTCACTCTCTCTTTGTTATATTGGAAGGTTTGTTTGAGAGTGAAGAGTCTCAGGGCTTCTTTCTTCATATTCATGATAGAGGTAGAGGCAGCATATGCTTGGTCAATTGACTTAAGCATTTCGCATCATGAAGATGCTGCTGCTCTTCTCTCTATCTTCACCTTCACAGTTTCCATCTGTGAGGTGGGAGTGATGGTTTGGGATTTGGCTTTTGGTAGAGGGATGACTGCTGAAAGAGGCAGTCTATCCTCCTCATCACCCTCTTCTTCTTCTTCTTGCAGCCTCAACACCCTTCTCTTCTTCTTCAAGGGTGGATCATTGGCTGCGGGTTTTGATGGTGAAGGGGTTGGTTTAGTGGGTTATGGTTGGGTTGTTGGTGTGGGAATGTTGGCAGGCACTGCTAGTAACCTAGAGATAAGGGCTGGTTTGGTCTGTTTTACTAGCAGTGTCCTGTTCCCAGCACCGGCTTCGGAGAGGGCCTCAGCGACCAGTCCCTTTGTGAAGTCACCAGCTGAACAGATCTTGGCGGCTATAGCCAAGATCCTGTCCCTGGTCCATGCTTTGACATCAAGGACTGGCCTGCCCAGATACTTCGAAATGAATCTACTCATAGCCTCGAGTCTCTTTTTATCCTCTTGGCTATAAGTAGACCATCGGTATTCGATCTCCCTAGTCTCCATCTTTCTGAGCTCCTGATCTAGCAATGCTGTGTCCTTGTCAAAGCCTTGCCTGAACAGCTAACCAATGGCAGAGTCCATTGATCTGCTTTGTTCAGCATCAGCCTCCTTGACAAGGGCTGCTAGATCAGGGTCAGCCACCTTCTTTCCCTCCTCTCTTTTTTCTTATCAGTGACACTGAAATCCTTTTGGATGTCAGCCACCTCTATTTGCTCAACCTCCCTCTCTTTCCTCTTCCCTTTCTCCCTCACCTTCCTAGTCTTCTCAACCAACTCCCTCTCAACCACCACCTCTTTCTCTGCCTCTACCTCCTCCACTCCTCTTCCTCTTGACTTGCACTGATGTCTCCCCCTTTTTGGGTGCATTGGTTGGGGTTTGACTATCAGCAAGTGCCTTAGAAATGGCAACCTCCACCATGGGTTGGATGTATGTGGGAAGCCTATCATCAAGATTTGAATGACTAAGTCTTTAAGCATGGGTGTGATGAGAGGTAGGGATTTTTGGAGGATAGCATCCAGCTGCTCAGGGGGGTTCTGACCCTGAGAGCTAGTGCCAGAAGCAGGGGCTGGTGGCCGAGTTTGTGGGAGTGGCTCAGTGTTTATGAGACCTTCGGGTGAAGGTGCCATCTGTGGGGTAGTGGTGGCAGATGGACTTCTATCCTGAGTCATTTGAGCAAGCAGCTCTTTGAGTCTGCTTATCTCATCCTCTAGGATAGTGTTTTGAGCTACTACATCATAGAAGAAGCTCAGGTCATCATCAGCATGAGCTGAATCATCTGACCTCCTGACAATGTCAGATGTACATGCCTGAGTGTGGCTCAGTAATGGCATGTGCCCCTTGTTCATGGTACTGGGGACTTCTAGCCTCCGGATTGGATCCATCATCGGCAGTTGCCTCTGGTGAGGTCTTAGTGATGTTACCAGCTTCACCCTGCTCAGATGTTGATGCAGGGGAAGTGGCAGCCTCACCAGATTGTCCTATCTCCCTAGCCACACTGGGAGATTGGACTGATTCTCTGTGCTGTGGGCTCCCATCGGCACTTGTATCCACCCCCTCTTCGGTTGGAGTCTCCCCAGTTGTAATAGGTTTCTGGGGAGAGGGTGGAGTGCTCAGATGGGTCAGCACTTTGGCGATAACCAATGTAGGGCTTTGTGGGGCGGTCTCATCAAGAGATGGGCTCGAAGCAGTGTGCACAGGGGGAGGACTGTGCTCTTCAATGGCAGTCTTCTCAAGTGAGAAAGACCCCAGTAATGTGGTTGCCCCAAAATTGGTTGCATCAGGCTCCTGTTGAGAGGAAGCCTGTGCGGTTGTGGTGGGTGGAGTCGTGGTACCTGCTGGGAGAATCGAACCAGCAGGCACATCCTGCCTTTGTGTTGCAGGGGCATCCTCAGGGGACTCATCTCCCTGAGTAGCCTTTTTGGGCTTCTTTTGGCTTTTGGTTTGGCGGGGACTTTGGATTTGGAGGTGGAGGCTGTGGGTTCCTGCTGCGTGGGTTTTCGCAGCCGGCCAGCCTGTTTGAGTGTTTGGTCAGTGTTGTGCCTGGAGTATACCTCGGCTAGAACAGCCATGGCAGGGACCCCAGTGCCAACTAGTCCCTCAGCCTGAAGCTGGTTCTCTATTATGGCCATAATGAACCGAGGATACAAGATCCATCGGTTAGAAATAGGTTTTGTGGCCATATCCTTTATTTCCAAAAATAGTAAATCAGTTATGTTTAACGGTTGTTTTTCAAGGATAGAGAACAATACCTGTTGCCACCTTATGGACATCTGGTCCCACGAAGAGGTTTTAGGAGCCAGACACACGTTCACCATGTGGAAGATCAATCGTTGAGGGTCAGGGAAGTGTTTCTTCAACAAGGTGGAGGCGGAGAGGTCACCCTGGTAGTCGTTGGATATGAATGAGAGATCCAGGGCACCTTTGGGGTAGGAAGTTGGGTGGGTGGCATCCTCCAGCTCTAGGGTTTGGCGTAGGGTAGCTGGAGTGATAACCACGGGGTGGCCGTTGACGTAGGACCGGACAGAGAACCTCCCATTCTGCTCTCCGGTTTGGACGGTTACGTTCGTCCAAAACTCCACCAAGGAGTCGGTGTATATAGTGGGGTTCAGGAGAAAAGCCGTTTTGTAGGGTGAGTCGTTCATAAGATCGACGGCTTGGTGAAATTTGGGCCATAATGGCGATTTTGTGAGATGGGCGACACAGTTGTGTCGAGGTTTCAGTTGCATGTTCGCCATTAATGGTGTATGGGAATTTCAGAGGTTTTGAAGGATTAGGTCAAGTGAAGAGTAAATGCTCTGAAAGTGGGGTATTTATAGGGTAGGTCAAAGGTTGAAAGAAAACTACTGAAGGTTTTGGTGTTAGTTATTAGTTGTTGTAACAACTGATGACGTGGTTTTAACCTTCAGTGGTTATAACATCTGAGGACTTGGTGTTGGTCTTCAGTAGTTGAAACTACTGAGACTTTGGTTTTATCCTTCAGATGTTGTAAACGTCTGAAGAGTTACTGTCAGTCTTCAGTAGTTATGAACTACTGATGACCTAATATTCTTCTTCAGACTTTGTAGCAACTGAAGACTTGGTGTTAGCCTTCAGTAGTTGTGAACTACTGATGTCAGTAGTTGTGAACTACTGAAGACATGGTTTTGTCCTTCAGTTGTTTAGGTATGAAACAGCAGCTGTTGTCATCAGCTGATAAGAAATTACTCATCAGCTGTTTCCATCAAATCAGTTGTTTCATACTAGCCTTCACACTTACTCATCAGCTCTTTGGCTGACTTTCAGATGTTTCATTGACCCTTCAGCTCTTGTGAATATTTATGCCTTCAGCTTTTGTGATCAGATGTTCACAAGTGCTGATGAAATACTCCAGAGCTGGTGAACAAATTTTGTCTTCAGTACTTGTGTAAGATTACACATCGGTACTTGTGATCAAAATTTGTTCTTCAGTACTTATTTATTTGAAAATCATACATCAGTAGTTGTAATCCACCTCACTACTTCAGTTGTTTTCAATAAATAATGTACATCAGTACTTTGAGTCATTTTAGTCTTCTAGTTGTGAAAGAGCTGAAGACTAAATTACTCATCAGTACTTGTATTTGACCTAATGCTCATCAGTAGTTGTGAAGTAAAAGCATCAGCAAAGGTCAAATCAGTCAAGCTGCAGCATACCAAGCCTTAGTACCAAATTTTGGAATGTGGCACTATCTAAAGGCTTAGTAAAAATGTCTACAAGCTCATCAGCACTAGGCACAAACTTAGGATCAATCAGACCTTTCTCATAGCAATCTCTAATAAAATGATGTCTGATCTCAATATGTTTGGTCCTAGAGTGCTGGACTGGATTCTTAACAATACAAAGAGCTGAAGCACTATCCATTAATAATGGAGTCTTAGTCTCAGTAATGCCATAATCCAGAAGTTGGTTCTGAAGCCAGAGTATTTGAGAGGTACAACTTGCAGCAGCAATATACTCAGCTTCAGCAGTGGATGTAGCAATGGATGTTTGTTTCTTACTCTGCCAAAAAAACTAAACAATTGCCTAGGAATTGGCACCCACCAGAAGTGGATTTTCTGGTGACTTTGCATCCTGCATAGTCACTATCAGAGAAAGCAACTAGTTTGCAAGAATGCCCAGCTGAATACCAAAGACCTAGTGATTGGGTACCTTGCAGATATCTAAAGATCCTTTTGACTGCAATCAAGTGGGATTCTTTAGGTGCAGCCTGAAATCTAGCACAAGCACATGTTGAAAACATGATGTCTGGTCTAGAAGCTGTAAGGTACATCAAGGACCCAATCATACATCTGTAAAGGGTTTCATCAACCGCTTTACCTTTCTGATCTACATCTAGTTGTGTGATGCTGCTCATGGGAGTAGAACAGGGCTTACAGGTTTGTAAATCAAACTTATTCAACAACTCTTTGGTATACTTGGACTGATGGATGAAGATTCCATCATCCTGTTGTTTGATTTGCAAACCCAGAAAGTACTGTAATTCTCCCATAGCATCATTTCAAATCTTAGCTTCATAAGCTTTGTAAATTCATCACACAACTTTGGGTCAGAGGATGCAAAGATGATGTCATCAACATAAATCTGAACAAGGAGCTTATGTTGTCCCACAGTCTTGATGAATAAGGTTTTATCAATGGTGCCTCTAGTGAACTTATTCTCTAGAAGAAAGGTTGAGAGTGTCTCATACCAGGCTCTAGGTGCTTGCTTCAGCCCATAGAGAGCCTTATCAAGCTTGTACACCCAATCAGGATGTTTATTGTCCTCAAAGCCAGGTGGTTGACACACATAAACCTCTTCTTTTATTTTTCCATATAGGAAGGCACTTTTGACATCCATTTGATAAACCTTGAGACTGTGAAAGGCAGCATAAGCTAAGAATAGTCTGATGGCTTCCAGTCTGGCCACAGGTGCAAAGGTCTCATCATAATCGATGCCTTCCTCCTGTGCAAACCCTTGGACAACCAGTCTGGCCTTGTTCTTGACAATTTGGCCCTTCTCATCTGTTTTGTTCCTGAATACCCACTTGGTGCCTATAGCACACTTATCTTTGGGTAATGGAACAAGCTCCCACACTTGCTGTTTTTTAAATTGAAGAAGCTCAAGCTGCATAGCTTCCACCCATCCATTGTCTCTTAAGGCAACATGATAGTTCTTTGGCTCTTGCTGACTGATGAAGAGAGCATAGAAGCAGAAGTTAGACAATTGATTCCTGGTTGAAACTCCAGCATGGATATCACCAATGATCTGTGATGTGGGGTGATTCTTGAGCTCTTGATAGACTATGATATCTGTGCAAGTGTTTATAGACCCATCAGCAGCAACAGATGGTGATGGAGATTCCTGAAACCATGTAGAGGATGGCAGCTCAAACGAAGTAGAGCAAGCAGAAATCTCATCAGCATTTGTAGTGGATGGAGCTGCTGAGGCCACAGGAGCATCAGGTTCAGTGGACTTAGGCAGGTTGTCACTAAACCTGAAGAGGTGAGTACTGACTTCATCATCATCAGTACCACCAGGTGAAGATCTGTTGACAGGCTCAACAGATGGAGGTTGATAAGGAACATATTGCAGTATGTCCAGATCAAACAACTCCACGGGTTTTGTGGAATCTTGTCCTTTGGAGATTCATTAAACTTAACATGCAAAGTTTCTTCAACCCCCTTTGTTCTACAGTTGAAGACTCTGTATGCCTTGCTAGTTGATGAATAACCAACAAAATACCCTGCATCCACCTTACTAGCAAACTTCTGGAGTGGGTTGCTAGTGTTGAGAATAAAACAAGGACACCCAAAGGCTCTAAGGAATGAAATAAGAGGGGCCAAATGATGAAGAACTTCATATGGAGTCTTCATCAACCTCTTATTCACTAAAGCTCTATTTTGTACATAGCAAGCTGTATTGACAGCTTCAGCCCAAAAGGTCAGTGGCAACCCTGAGTCAGCCAACATTGACCTTGCTGCTTCAATGAGGGTCCTGTTCTTTCTCTCCACCACTCCATTCTGCTCAGGAGTTCTAGGAATGCTAAACTGCCTTCTAATTCCCTTGGACAGGTAGAAGTCATCAAGTGTGTGGTTTCTAAACTCTGTTCCATTGTCACTCCTCACACACTTGACCTGTAGGGAATACTGCTTTTCTACATGTAACACAAAGTTCATTATTGTCATTGCTGCTTCATCCTTGGAGTGCAAGAAGAAAGTCCATACAAACCTGGAATAATCATCCACAATTACCAGGCAGTATTTCTTCTTTGCCATGCTCATTACTCTGACAGGACCAAAGAGATCCATGTGCAGAAGCTGTAAGCAGGCAGTGGACTTAGGTTCTTCTATTGAAGGGAATGAAACTTTGTGTCGTTTTCCTTTCACACAAGCAGTGCAGTCATCTTCACACTTGAACTCCTTCTGAGGCAATCCTCTTACTAAACCATGGCTTATAAGCTGATTCATGTTCTTGAAATTAACGTGACCTAGCCTTCTATGCCATAGTGTAGACTCTTGAGGAGATGCCTTGGAGAATAGGCAAGGATGGCCTTTTAGATCCATCTTTTTGGAGAGATCTAAGGCATACACTCTTCCTGTCCTGTTGGCCTTCAGGAGAGTGTGTTCATCCAATGCCTTGTCAATCAAACTCAGAACCTTGGATGACAGAATCCGATAGTTCTGGCTTGTGAAAAGGGCAACATGGCCTTTGTCACACATTTGACTGACACTCAAGTGGTTGTACTTGAGATTCTCCACATGGTTAACATCATCAAACCTTATTTCCCCATTAGAAACAAAGCCTTTACCAATGATGTAACCCTTTGCATCATTGCCAAATGAAACAAATCCCTTCTTTCCTTGAGAGTAGTCATTAAGAAGGGAGCTGCTTCCTGTCATGTGCATGGATCCTCCACTGTCTACATACCAGATACTTCTATGGCATGTTGAAGAACCCTGCAAACACAACCATGTGTTAGTTTGTCTTGGAGACCCAAACCTGCTTGGTTTTGGGTCTGTTCTCAGCTACAGGTGCAGCACTAACAGGTGTGTTGTGTGTCACAGCTTGAGGTGAAGAAGATGGTACAGAAGAGGAACCCTTTGGTTTGGACTTCCTTTTCTGTGGTTTCAACACAGGAGCATCTAAGTGGTTGACTCTTCCCACTAGGTGCTGAACCATCATCACCAATTGTGTCTGATTCTGTGATAAGGCCTTCAGCTCTTCAGACACATTGGAGTTTGCTGATGATGAGTTCCTATGTTGTACCATCTTTTTCTGAGCAACCTCAGCTGTTGCCTGAGTAATCCCTACCTTTTTTTAGATTTAGCTTTGGGTTTAGGGATTTCCAGCTTGGATGTTGCTAGTACAAACTTGGTTTCAAACTCATTCTTCATTTTATTGATGCTTTCATTAATTTTCTCCTTCTGTTTGAGTTTGGAACCCCTTTTGTACCAGCAATCATCAGTAAGATGATTGAACAAGCCACATATCTCACATGGCTTTTTCTTCATCTTATGCTGATCATCAGCTGAAGAGGATTTAACTGCTGAAGACTTGTTCTTCAGCTGTTTGTCATCAGTGCTAGCAGTTTTCTTCCTAGTGCCTGCTTTCCTGGTATCCTCTCTAACTGTCTTCAAACCTTTCCTACTATTAGTTTTCTTCTCTTTAGTGCTAACAGTATTTGAGGTTTGAACTTCAGATGTTGTCACTTACTCTCCAGTACCTTCAGTACTTCTAGTGACAACACCTGAGTTGATCAGCCTTTTGGTCATGTGACAGTCAGCATTTAAACCATCAGCTGTTGTAGCATCAGCTGATTGGTTTTGGCAGGAGTAAATGCTGACATCTATCTCTGATGATGCTGAATCAGAGGATAGTAAGTCACATGATGAGAAGGATTGGTTATTGCTCTCCCCATCAGATTCAACTTCTGCTCTTGAAGTGAAATCTGTGGGAGGAGCAGTGTGATTATAACCAATGCCAAACTTCACATTGGAAGCTGATGCTTGCTAAGAAGCATTTCAAAACCCTTGCATGATTGCACCCATCGATCACACTCAACTTGGGTGGTTGCAAGAGTTTCCTTTAGGTCTTTGTACTTCTCTAGAAGTACATCTTCCCTAGCTTTATCATCTTTGATTTGGCATTTAAGCTTGTAAATCTCATCATTTTATCTTTTAGAACAACCTCAAAATCAGCTTTTCTTTTGGAAATTGTTTGCTCAAGCTCAAGATTTTTATCTATTAAAGCTACATTTGCTTCTCTAATAGAAGCAAATGCTGCTATGCATGATTCTGAACAGAGCTTGGCTTTTGCCTCGTGGATACCTGAGATGAGGCATTGGATGATGACCCTTCAGCAGAATCAAGGGCCATCAGAGCAAGATTTCCAAAAGGTTGGTCACCACCATGTTGACCAGCACCTTGAAGTAGTTGATCCTGACCAGATAACTCTTCTGGTAGACTACTCCAGTCAACAACAGTTGGGGTGAAAAAGCTTTGTTATTGAGGTTGTGTGTGGTGATGAGATTGGGAAGAATGAGGCTCTGGAAGAGCATGAGGTGGTTGAGCCAGGGGTGCTTGAGTTTGACTAGGCTGAGGCATGTAGTAACAGGGGTAAGGATATGGCATATGACCCTGTGGCACAAAATAAGCAGGTGGTGCCTGTGCCTGAGATGGATAGCTGGAACTGGAGGAAGGTTGCCCTTTGTGCTGTGAGCTATTGCTGGGAAAAGTCACAAAGGGTGCAGATGAGTTAGATCCAGATGATCTACACTCTCTTGCAAAGTGTCCAAGCCTTTGGCACTTGTGACACCTCAACTTGCTCTTGTCAAAACCAACTTTGGTTTTGCCAGAGAGTCCTGGGAATTTCCTACCAGTTCTTTTGTAGAACTTTTGAGAGCGGATATTTATCATTGCCATTTGGTTCAAAATATCCATCTCTTCCAGATCATCATCTGGAATGCCCTTCAAGTCCTCCATCAGAAAACACAAGTTGTCACCACCACCTCCTGAACTACTAACACCAACAAAAGCTTGTTCTGAGCTGGTAGAGAAATCAATATGCTCATCATAAGAACTTTCTGATGAAGCATATTCTGACTCATGACTTATCAAGGCAGCATTACCTTGGACAAAGTCATCAGCAAGTTTGCCAGAAGATGACAGCTTCCTCTTTTGCCCTACCTCTCTCTCAAAAGTGAGCAATTTCCCATGAAGTTGGGTGAGAGATAGAGTGTCCAGGTAAGCACTAGAGCGTAGGACAATGGTATATGTGTCCCATCTCTTAGGCAATGACCTGAGGAACCTGTTGTTCATCTGGCTTTTGGAGTACTCTTGTTTGACCATCTTCAGCTCAGAGATCAAACAAGAGAACCGCTCAAACTGCTGGGTCAGAGTCTCATCCTTTCTATATGAGAATGTCTCATATTGTTGGGCGAGAATTTCCCTATTGTTTGCTAAGACCGAATCAGTTCCTCCAAATTGTTCCTTTAGAGCAACCCATAGGTCATGAGCAGACTCATGATGCAAGAGCCCTGAATATATCTCATTAGGAATGGCCATGGCTAGAATTCCATGGGCTCTAGCATCAATTTCGAACAGCTTTAGATCTTCGTCCGAATATTGTTCAGGTTTCTTCGCAACCTGTTCATTAGATTCCGGGACGCTCACCATAGGCTTGTATGGCCCATGCACCACTGACTTCCAACAACCAGCACTGTTGACAGCCAAGTGGTGTAGCATACGTCTTTACCATATGTTATACTCGTTCCTAACCAGCATCGGAGGCTTGGTTGCGGAACCAGTGTTGTGAGGATCATTAGTTGGTGTTGTCATCTCAGGTTTTAGTCAAAAACAAGTTTAAACATGACAAACGTAACTCAAAACCACCAAAAGACCTCAAGATTTTGGCCGGAAACAGCAGAAACTCACTCTCTATGGCTAACTCTTGCAAATTGCTAATTCGATCAAATAGAGAGATCAAAAGAGCAGTTTCAAATGATCAATAGTGAAATTGATCAATGATTAACCTGCTCTGATACCATTTGACAGGATCTCAGCCTCTCGCTTGATCAATCAGATTATGTTTGCAGCGGATTTAGCACATTAATTAGCGATTAATGCAAGAACATAAAAGATATTGCATATAAAAGCACAAGCATAGAGAGAGAAAAGAAATCTGCGAAACAATAAATGTTCTATTGCTTAGCACGTTTCGGCAATTAAAACAGTATGGTTCACCATCCTTTTATAGGCGGCAAAAGGATGGTGGTGATGTCCTTTCTCTGACATCACTAAATATTAAAATTACAACTGACAAAACATAAAACTACTGAAGATGTCAACAGCTGACATTTTTTTACAAAAGTTTCCTAAGTACTGACAAAAGTAAAACTACTGAAATCCTACAACGACTGAAGAACAAACTCTTCAGTCGTTTATAACTACTGATACTATAACAACTGAAGAACATGCTCTTCAGTTGTTGTACATCTACTGAAACAAAATAAACTACTGAAAAGGAAAAACCAACACAACAACTGAAGAAGACTTCTTCAGCTGTTATGACAAACTCTGAGTCTTCAGTACTTGGTCTTTAGACTTGGCTTCAGATGATGTAACAACTGATGACTTCAGTAGATATCATCAGTTGTTGTCTTCAGTCTTTGTCTTCAGACTTTGTGCTTCAGTAGAAGGTCTTCAGTTCTTCAGTTCTTCAGCTTTTGATTCTTCAGTACTTGTCTTCAGTACTTGAAGTCTTCAGTACTTGTAAGATCAGTACTTCAGACTTCAGTACTTGGTCTTCAGTACTTTGGAGTCTTCTTCAGCTGTTGTTCTTCAGTTCTTTGATCTTCATACTTTTGTTCTTCAGACTTTGTCAGAACAGCTGATGGTTGGAGCTAAGATGCTCTCGAGTCTGATATTCAAGCAAGAGAACACAATAGCTGATGGGAGTCTTCAGCAGTTGTTGTGATGTCATGTGGGACTTAGAGGTTTTCCTGATCTTGGCTCATTGGTTCTTTTGGTCCAACATGCCGGGTCAACATGTATCCCTTTTTCATTGACCACATGACCCAAGAAATGGACCTCTCGTATCCAGAAGTCACACTTTGAAAATTTAGCGTACAATTATTCTCGTTTTAGCAGCTCCAGAATTAGCATAAGGTGCTCCTCATGTTCTTCCTTATTCTTTGAATAAATAAGGATATCATCGATGAAGACAATGACGAACTTGTCCAAATAGGGTTTGCACACTCGATTCATGAGGTCCATGAAAACCGCTGGCGCATTGGTCAACCCGAATGGCATAACCAAAAACTCGTAGTGGCCATACCTAGTTCTGAAAGCAGTCTTTGAAATGTCTTCATCTCGAATCCTTAGTTGATGATAACCTGACCTCAGATCTATCTTGGAATAGAAACTCGACCCTTGAAGTTGATCGAACAAATCGTCGATGCGCGGGAGAGGGTAACGATTCTTAACTGTTGCCTTGTTCAATTCCCTATAATCAATACACATACGAAAGGTTCCGCCCTTCTTCTTGACAAACAGGACTGGAGCTCCCCACGGTGATGAGCTAGGTCTGATAAACCCTTTATCCAAGAGTTCCTGCAATTGCGTAGACAACACTTGTAGTTCTTTTGGAGCCAATCTGTACGGTGCTCTCGCGATAGGTGCGGCTCCAGGTACCAAATCAATCTGGAACTCGACTTGGCGATGCTGTGGGAGACCAGGTAGGTCTTCAGGGAAGACCTTAGGATAATCATGTACCACAGGAATATCTTCAATCTTCTTTTCCTCAGTTTCTTTTTCAATGACCATGGCAAGGAAAGCAGTATGACCCTTACGCAAGCACTTTTGGGCTTTCATGTAGGAGATGATACCTGAGACCGTACCACTCCTTTCGCCCTGAACTGACAAAATTTCACCACTAGGAAGTGGTACACGAATGATTTTCTCACCACAGATGATCTCAGCTTGATTCTTGGACAACCAGTCCATTCCAACAACTACATCGAAGCTACCAAGTGTGACAAGCATCAGATCTATATCTAACTCATGACCATATAATCCTAGCTTGCATCCCTTTATGATGTGAGTTGCCTCTATTAGTTTCCCGTCAGCTAACTCTACAGTGTAACTAGGCTCCACATCAGCTAAGGTTACATCTAAATACTTAATGAACTTGTTGGAAACAAAACTCTTATCAGCGCCGGTATCAAATAGTATAGAAGAAAAACAACCATTCAGAGGAAACGTACCAGTAACTACATTCTGATCATTTCTTGCCTCGCCAGAACCAATCACAAAAGCACGACCTTTAGCATTGCTTCCTGTGGGCAATCCTTCCTGTAGTGGCCCTCCTTACCACACTCATAACAGCCTTTAGTCACTCCGCCCTGGCGTTGTTGTTGGGGTTGTTGCTGAGTCATCAGTTCACCGCTGCAGTCTTTAGCAGCATGACCCATCTTTTCACACCTTTGACAACGGAGTCGATCACACTGGCCATGATGATGAAAGTTGGACCGGTCACACTTCGGATACTTGCCCGTATAGTTGCTCGATCCCTGACCATTGTTGTTGTTGTTGTTGTTCTGATTGTTGTTGGTAAAGCTTCTTGATGAGTCAAACTTTTGGGTCTGTTGTTGCTGGGTGTTATTAGAGCTTGAAGACTTGTTGTTGTTACCATCCCATTTCCTTTTATGATCAGATGAGCCAGATGCAGCGCCACGTTTAGGCAAAGTACCCTATGCCACTGCCTGATCAGTGAGCTTGTGAGCTAATCGAATAGCATGCTTAATAGTGACAGGATCAGCAGTCATAACACTAGCCTGGATTTGAGGAGCTAGACCATCAATGTACTTCTCAATCCATTTGTAGGCCGGGGTCACCATCTGAGGACATAAAGCAGCCAATTCGTGTAAACGAGTCGTATATTCCTCAATATCAGAACCAATCATCTTAAGATTCCAAAATTCTGCTTCTAGTTTCTGGACTTCGTTTCTGGGGCAATACTCTTCTTTTATCAAAATCTTGAAATCATCCTATGGCAAGCCATTAGCAGCATCAAGCCCTAAGGTCTGGACTTGTGAGTTCCACCATGTCAAAGCTGGTCATTCCAGTGTGCCAGAGGCGTACTTGACACGATTTCCCGCAGGACAGTTGCACATGGCGAACACCAACTAGAGTTTCTCCAGCCAGCGATGTAATGAGACAGCACCATCAGAACCACTGAAAGAGTGAGGCTTACAATCCATAAACATCTTGAAGGTACAGACTGTTGGACCTCCTTGATTCAGATTCTGGTTGTTCTGGTCCTGATTGCGGGCCTGTTCATAGGCTGCAAGCGCATTAGCAACACGCTTATTGATGATAGCGTTCAACTCAGCTTGAGTCAGGGTGATGTTTTCTCGTCCACCCGGGCGTCCAGGTCTTCTTCCAGACATGGTTCTTCAATTCACAATACATAATAGTCACTAATCGGATAATAATTATTGATAAAATAAATTGTATCATACTAGTAGGAATGAAGAATTTGTTTGCATATCAATAGTGAGGCTTTATGAGAACCGAGACCTCATGCCTCCAAGTATGGAAATGAAAATTTGTACTGATTATGACCGTTATCACCCAATAGAGTTGCCAGAATTTTCATGCACGACAAATTACAATTACGTGTGCACCCGTGATTCTAATTTGCTTTGCATGGTCACCCATGGTTCCTCCTATTCGAGATAACATACCTTGCCAAGTACCGAGTGTTATAAATGATAATGGTATGTAGATATATTTATTATACCAAGGGTTAAATAACTAAGGAGGTACAAAGGATTCGGTTAAGATAACAACGGGGAATCAAGATGATTTGGCCTTTTTCCTTTTGAAGTTCTAGGTGTTTAAATGTCTAAGTCCGATTCTCTGATAGACTCTGAATCTCTTAGTTGTCCCTCGTTTACTGCTCGAACTAGTGTAGAAGATAGGTTATGTTGGGAATGGTAACAGGTGTGAAAGAGTTGGAAGAGTGAGGTGTTGTTCTCTTTGTTTGTCATCGTTAGGCTAGTCGTGCGGGTTAGAAAGGTTTCCGTGTTCCGAAGTGGAAATGTTAGGTTCATTTCGTCGTTGCTTCAACTCCGAGAGTGAAGAATCAAGTGTAAATGTTGGAAGTGAGCGAGCGGGATTCTCCGCCCCTCTGTTAGCCAATAATGATACATGTTTCACACGGATAATGTTATGTTCGTTCAGCAATGTAATGTTAGTATGCCGGGAGGTTGTTCGTACAACAGTTGCAATCATGTAAAAGTGTCTGTGTGATACTAGTGTTGTGTCTAAGGCTATAATCTAGATGCAATGCAATCCTAGTTCTCTATAACCTGTGGCTCTGATATCAATCTGTCACACCCTCAATTTCCACAAACGGGGTATTACCGTTAGGCGTGTGACATACCAGGATCTAAGACACAGTCATATCGAACGACACTATATGAATTTAAAATAAACATTTGACTTCGATCAGAGGAACATAAACGAAATTGACATCAGTGCGGAAGCGTATACACGATATGTAAATCCATTACATGAAAGTTACAAGTGCCATGTCTAAACAAAATGTTCGATTGCAAGAAAATAAAACAGATGAATGCATGTCTGAGTGCGTTCCTGAAGCGTGCATCATGAGCTTATGCGTTCCTGTGACCTGAGAAAACATGCTAAAATGTGTCAACATAAAGTTGGTGAGTTCACAGGTTTAATCAACAAGAAATGTGTCCGAAAGCGTTTCAATGGTTTAGTATATAAAGCATATCGTTAGGTAGCTAGCCTATGATCATGTTACTTAGCGTTTCGAACCGAAGCTGACTGTTTGCATGTCCTATATGTTTGTTGTATCCCCGTCACATCTCACCAGACGGTGAAAAATGTTAGGTCAATAATGCACCCGTTTGACCTCCAATCAAGCTAGCGCGGCTAGCCCGGGCAGGGTTTGTCAGACCCAGTAGTACTACTCAGAATTACCTCGCTACACCTTACTAACGGTTCGAGAATGTCAGGACTGTTATGTGTGTTTGCACTAACGTAACAAGCGATGTCAATAATACTAAAACCATTTATGTAAATCCGATTGCATGTTTTCTCCCCAAAAGGAAAGAAAGTAAAAATAGGGGTCGTGAAGACTCACAGATTATGTAGTAAGTATGTAGGATGAAAGCCTCCCAAGTGTTGTTTACAATGAACTGTCAAACACCTATTGACAGTTATGTTAAGCGTTAATGTTGTGTCTAGTGTTAATAGAAACGTTTAGTCGGGTCGGGTCGCATAGGTCCGGTCGTGGGTGACACACACAACCAGGCATACATATCTCAGACCTTATGTAGATCCTAAATGGGTTATCGATAATTGTAAATGGTTATGTTATTTTAGATTGAAAAAGTATGTGCTTGTTGATAGCGTTGACTTTAATCTTTGTGGTCAAGCAATGACGTTTTATTGATGTTACCTTATCATCACATGATAGGCACACCGCATACAAGAAGAACTCACTTACAATGACCCCAATCGCATAACAAGACTAGACGCACGACTGGACACTTCATCCGAACGAATGGGCCTTCAATCGTACGAATCAACTTCACTCGTACAATTGAACACTCATTCGTGCAACTCAGCATTCAGTCGTACCACACATCACCCATTCGCACGACTCAACGGCCATTCGCACGACTGAACCTTCATTCGTGCGATTGGACCTTCAGTCGTGCGATGCACAGTCGCACACATTCATCCGTTTGACTCAATCGCACACACCCTCAATCGTATGCATTCAATCACACGACACACACATACGCCTGGACTCAGTCGCACGACTGACCCCAGTCGCACCACTCAGTCGCACGACACGCCCAGTCATACGGCTCAGTCGCACGACTGGCACAGTCGCGAACTGCAGCAGATCGCGACTGCTGGTGGGGCTGAACAGCCTTCGGCTGTTCCGTGCATGGTTTTCACACATCAAGGACTTCCAAAAACTCTTTTCTAACATGTATAAGTAAAATGCATATGCTGCTTGACATCACACGCACCCACACGACCACATGCATTCGGGTTGAACCCGAACACCCGAAATCCCCAAATTCGCAGAAGTGAAGAGCAATAAAATGGATGATCAAGGTCGCCTACCTGTTGGAAACGTGCTATCTTAGCTGTAGCGTGGTCTAGCCGATGAAAACGAGCTCAAACAAGGCGGTTGTTGGTGCTAGGAGGTGGTAGAAAGGTGGAGGAGAAGTTAGTGAAGAAGAAGAAGAAAAGGGAGTGGAAATGAAACTTAGGGCTGGTAAGGGGTTTATATACCCAGCCCTAGTTTGGCAATTTGTCACGTTTGGTCCTCGCACTTAGTCCCCGAGTTCCCGAATTTGTTTCGGTTGATAACGACGTAAATGGGCGAGCTATGTTAATTAAGAGGATTCCTTAAGTAATCCCGTTTATTTTTGTATTTTTAAAAATGGAGTCATTCCTGATGTTAGTTTTATATATCATAACATATTTAACGATGACGGCGACGATGCTTGTAAATGTTTTAGGTAATATCGAGAATGTAACAATGATAACGACAACAGTCTGAATGGTGTTAACCTGAAATTATGGTGTGTCACAAGCCACCACCACCACTGCCTTTTCATTGTAGTCACCCTGCCAAGTCCACCGCCGATCTAAAGGTGCTCGGTCGGGCGGCGATCATATGCCTGCGAATATCCGCCGGCAAACCCTGAATATACCTCTTGATCTTTCCCGACAGAGGTGTCACCTGATCCGACACCAGACGTGCCATTTCGTTGAACTTTGTGGTGTACTGTTGGTGGGTCATCGTTCCCGCCTCCAGCTGCAGAAACTCTCTCTCAACTTTATCCGTCTCTCGATGAGGACAGAACTCCTCGATCACCAATCTTTTCAGCTCGGACCACTTCATTCTTCCAATGGCCCTGCTACCCTCGGCTTGAACTATGTTGTCCCACCAGCATAGAGCCAAATCCGTGAAAGAGTGGGTAGCAAACTTCACTTTTTGGTCCTCCGGCACTCGCTGATATCGAGAACAACCTCCATTTCCCTCACCCATCGGTGAGTAGCAGCAGCAGTGCCATTACCGTCAAGGGTAGGGGCTTGCACCTCATAAACGCCCCGTAATTTTAGCCTTGTGCCGACTCCTGCACAATCTCCTCCTCCTCTTCCTCTTCATCATCAGAAAGAACCGTTTCCAGCTCTGGTTGTTCCTGTCTTCCTGAGGACCTATTCCTCTCTTTTCTTTCTCCTTCCCGTACAGCCTTTATCACTTCGGTCACCACAGATGGTAAGATCGTCTGCATGACCTGATGCACCTCTTCGACCACCGCCTCTTTCACCGAGGCCCTCAGATTTGCACTCTCGTCACCACCCTCCGGATGAGGGGTCTTGAGTTCTTCAGAAACCACTTTCTCCACCCTAGGTCTTCCTCTTGTGGCCTGTGGTTCAACACCATGTCCGCCACCACCTCCACCACGTGAAGCTTTGGATGATCTAGCACTGGCCATCCTCTAACACTCACTGAAAGATTCAAACACTAACACAGTCATTTAAGGGAAGCTGAGTTTATGTCAAGTATAGTAAGTCCCTAATTACAGTGGCCAGTTGTGATTAGCCACTTACTTTACTCTTTGCACCCCGAGCATTACCTGTCCTGACTATATCAGTATCTAAATCTACCAGCAAGACATAAACACATACCATGCGCACATAATACCGGTTATCATTAAGAAAATATCTGATGGCTCGTAGCTACTCAGATTGGCATCCCTTCCCTTTCCGTCCTATTTCAGTTTAAGTTAAGGTTTATTTTGAAAATTTACCCGTTTTACTTAAACTTTGGCTCTGATACCAACTTGTAAGGCCCCGATCCCGGGACACTTACAGCTGGTCATTCATCGCACTAAAACATAATTTTCATTACGTTACATTACATAGAGATCGTTGCAGCGGAAACATTAAAAACATCATCTTTCTTATAAGAGGATTCCTTAAGTAATCCCGTTTATCCGAATCCTCTACAAACACCATTTTATTTTATAAATGCATGCAACGTAATACAATTGCCCATTTCAAAATATCTCCTATCATATTACATTGCAAAACATTAAACAAAGAATGCCATCCCAAAAGAGCTGAGTAGCCGCCTCGTGCCATCCTCAGTAACACTACCTGTCAACTGGAAACACATAAAAAGTCAGCGTTGATGAGTGAGTTCTAGTTTTATAATAAAACATACTTTTGTTTCATTAAACCATTCTTTACATACACGCGTGTCACACCCTCAATTTTCACAAACGGGGTTTTACCGTTAGGCGTGCGATATACCAGGATCTCAGACACGGTCATATCAAACGACACTATATAAGTTTAAAAATAAACGTTTGCCTTAAATCAGAGTACGTAAAAGAAATGAATAACAGTGCGGAAACGTAAAACTGAAATGTAAACAATACTGAAAGTCTGAAAATGTTATGCCAAAACAAATATTCAATGCAACTAAATGAAACTGATGAATGAATGTCCTGAGTGCGTCCTTAATCGTGCATCGTGAGCTTAAGCGTTCATGTGACCTGAGAAAACATGCTAAAGTGTGTCAACATAAAGTTGGTGAGTTCACAGGTTTTATCACAGATAAAATGTTTGTAACTGTTCGACTGTTTGTAACTGTTCGACTGTTCGAATGGTATAGTAATTAAAGCATATCGATAGGTAGCTAGCCTATAATCATGTTACTTAGCGTTTCGAACCGAAGCTGACTGTTTGCGTGTCCTATATGTTTGTTGTTCCCCCGTCACGTCTCGCAAGACAGTGACAAATGTTAGGTCAATAATGCACCCGTTTGACCTCCAATCAAGCTAGCGCGACTAGCCCGGGCGGGGTTTGTCAGACCCAGTAGTACTACTCAGAATTACCTCGCTAATTCCATTACTAACGGTTCGAGAGTGTCAGGACTGTTTGTATGTTTGCACTAACGTAACAGGCGATATCAATAATACTAAAACCATTCATAAAATATGTTTGCATGTTTCCTCCCCTAAAAAGGAAGAAAGTAAAATAAGGGTCGTGAAGACTCACCTTGATTGCACAGCAAGAAAATAATGTTCGTACAACGATTAGGGTTTTCGGTTAACCTGGATTTCATTTAATAGGAATATAATTAATGTTAGTTGTTATTTACGAGTTTATGATTAATAATATGATTAACGTTCGAATAAGAATTAGGGTTTTGATAGAATTATGAATTTTGTTTAAGTAACTAAATTTATGAAATAAATATCATGTTTTAATCCATTTGATGAATTATTAAGTGTTTTAGAAATGAATTTAGATTTAATGATGAAGTTCAACATGTAGTTAAGTCCGTATGATTAACGAGAAATAATTACAAAAATATTGTTCGTTTAAAGTATATTTTATAAAATAAACAATATTTGTAAATAATTTGGTAAAAATTTAATATAATCCAGGAAATTATTTGGTGCTCGTGAAAAAATTTAAAGT
Organism: Flaveria linearis; assembly: GCA_024085815.1. Taxonomy (NCBI): domain Eukaryota; kingdom Viridiplantae; phylum Streptophyta; class Magnoliopsida; order Asterales; family Asteraceae; genus Flaveria; species Flaveria linearis. The sequence continues at coordinate 31,248 of JABSNV010001172.1, forward strand.
TTACAAAAATAATTTTATATTTATTAAAAGTTTTCTGAAAAATTAATTTGGGCTAAAAGCACTTAAAAAGAATATGGGAGGTGGCCGGGTTCGAACCCGTGACCTAAAACCCACACTCCCACACACATACCAGTAAACCAAAGGCATACAGCCGCGATAGGAATCCGTTTTTAAATCTTAAAAACAAACCTTTAAACAAATCCCCAATTTCCCAAATCCACGAAACCCTAGATTGTTCTTGGATCCAATTGAGCCCCGATTCGTTGTAATTACAGGCTATGTTCATGGGGCTTTTATTCCCCATGATGAAACGATTATGTAGATGTGTTTAATTACCCGAAAGATGATGGTTTGAAGGTGAACGCGTCGTCGAGCAGACCGCGGGTTATGATGAATCAAAGGATGAGCAAACGATGAAGATAATCGAATTAATTTCGTGGGTAGCTTCAGGAACTGTTCTTGATGCAAAGCCCCTTGTTAACTTCGGTTTAGATTTGTCGAACAGTGGCTATTGATCGAGTTGCAGGTCGCGGATTTGAGAGGGTTGAATGGAATGTTTTTCGTTTGTTTCAAGTAGAATTGTGAGTTGTGTTCGATTAAGAACAGGTATATGATTGTTTATATTGGATTAATTTGATTATCATATTCGTTTGAGTGGATTCGGTTAGGTGTGTTGAAGTGGTTTGATTAATTGTCCACTAACTTAAAAACCGGATGCTTTTACCCCAATTAAAGGGCGCATTATTGATCGAATCTGTCCTACGATTGTATTGGTGCTTTGTGTGGTTTGAAAAATGATTTTTAAGCCGTTTCGGGGGTCGCCGGCGCCGCGCCGGAGCTTCGCCGACCAGCGACCGGAAAAGCGAAGGGAAAAGCGGGCGGGGGGTTGGGTTTGTAAATTTTAATTTTACACTTTGGCCCCTTATACTTTGAATAGCTATTATTTTATGCATAAACTTTCTTTTAAAGTTTATAAAATGACAATTAACCCCCCCCCCCACTTTAAGTTCAAAGTTTTTAAACATTTTAAACGTAATAAAATTTTTACAAAGTATTTTTATTAATAACAATGTTATTATTATTATATTATTATATATTATTATTATTATTATTATTGTTATTATTATGTTAAAGTTAACACGAACAAGTATACAAACAATTCGATTAAAACCACAATTAGATTAAGAAAAATAATAAATGTGTGAGGAGAGTTAACAAACTTTTAAGTTAATTAACGGACCTGAAAGTGACGAATGTCACAGTATCCCCAGTTGAAAGAATTTCGTCCCGATATTCAGCTGGTGTTAGGTCCTGAAGTTGTATCCATGAACAAGTGCGGATATTTGGATTTCATCTAGTCCTCGCGTTCCCAGGTGAATTCTGGGCCACGCTTAGAGTTCCATCTAACGCGAACAATGGGAATTTTGCTACGCTTTAGTGTTTTGACTTCTCGATCCATGATCTCCACTGGTTCTTCAACGAAACGCAGTTGTTCATCCACGTGTATCTCCTCTAACGGAACGACGAGAGTCTCATCTGTAAGGCATTTCCTCATGTTCGAAACATGGAACACATTGTGTACTCCATTGAGTTCCTCGGGTAGGTTAGTTGATAGGCTACGGGGCCGACCCGTTTGACAATCTCAAACGATCAGAGATAATGGAAATTGGCACACCGTGCCGAGAGACTATTTCCCTTAGATAGATACGTGTCAACTTTTCCATTCGGTCAGTCTCCCGGATTGCCAGGAAATGTGCGGATTTCGTCAAACGATCTACAATCACCCAAATGGTATCGCATCCGTTGGGCGTCCGAGGAAGTTTCGTGATGAAATCCATTGATATCTGTTCCCACTTCCATACTGGAATTTCTGGTTGTTGAAGTAAAGCAGATGGTCGTTGATACTCCACATTAACCTTAGAACAGGTTAAGCATCTGCTTACGTAAGTGGCAATATCCGCTTTCATGTTTGGCCACCAGTAAGGACTTTTAAATCGTGGTACATCTTGTCTGAACCCGGATGAATAGAGTATCGTGACTTGTGAGCTTCATCCATTACTAGTTCTCCTAGGTCTCCATACAAAGGAACCCATATTCGGTCCATGAAGTAGCGGATTCCGTCAGATTTGACCTCTAATTGTTTCCCCATGCCTCGTAGCGATTCGGCTTCCAGGTTCTCGTCTTTCAAAGCTTCAAGTTGAGCATTACGTATTTGATCGGGTAATCTAGTATGAATGGTGAGTTGTAATGCTCGAACTCGCTTCGGCTTAGGTGTCTCCTTTCGACTTAAGGCGTCGGCTACTACGTTAGCCTTACCCGGATGATATTTGATTGCACAGTCGTAGTCATTCAACAACTCGACCTAACGACGTTGTCTCATGTTCAGCTCCTTCTGTTCAAAGATGTGCTGGAGACTCTTGTGATCAGTGTAAATGGTGCACTTGGTACCATACAAGTAGTGTCTCCATATCTTGAGTGCAAACACAACGGCTCCCAATTCTAAGTCATGTGTCGTGTAGTTTTTCTCGTGAACTTTCAATTGTCCGGAAGCATAAGCAATCACCTTCTCGCGTTGCATTAGCACACAACCGAGACCTGAATAGAAGCATCAAAATAAACTACAAAATCGTCTGTTCCCTCAGGCAGGGATAGAATTGGTGTCGTACAGAGTTTCTGCTTCAGAACTTGAAATGCGGATTCTTGTTTGTCACCCCAATTGTACGTAGTGCCTTTATGAGTTAACGCGGTGAGAGGTTGAGCAATCTTTGAAAACCCTTCGATGAATCGTCGATAATAGCCAGCCAACCCAAGAAACTGTCGTACCTCAGTCGGAGTCTTAGGTGTAGCCCAGTTCTTGATGGCTTCTATTTTTGCCGGGTCAACATGTATTCCATTCTCATTGACCACATGACCCAAAATTGGACCTCTCGTATCCAGAAGTCACACTTTGAAAATTTAGCATACAATTGTTCTCGTTTCAGTAGCTCCAGAATCAGTCTAAGGTGCTCCTCGTGTTCTTCCTTATTCTTTGAATATATAAGGATGTCATCGATGAAAACAATGACGAACTTGTCCAAATAGGGTTTGCACACTCGGTTCATGAGGTCCATGAAAACCGCTGGCGCGTTGGTCAACCCGAATGGCATAGCCAAAAACTCGTAGTGGCCATACCTAGTTCTGAACGCAGTCTTTGAAATGTCTTCATCACGAACCCTTAGTTGATGATATCCCGACCTCAGGTCTATCTTGGAATAGAAAGTCGACCCTTGAAGCTGATCGAACAAATCATCTATGCGCGGAAGAGGATAACGATTCTTAACCGTTACTTTGTTCAATTCCCTATAATCAATACACATACGGAAAGTTCCATCCTTCTTCTTGACAAACAGGACTGGGGCTCCCCATGGTGATGAGCTAGGTCTGATAAAACCCTTTATCCAATAGCTCCTGCAATTGCGTAGACAGCTCTTGCAGTTCTTTTGGAGCTAATCTGTACGGTGCTTTCGCAATAGGTGCGACTTCAGGTACCAAATCAATCTGGAACTCGACTTGGCGATGCGGTGGGAGGCCAGGTAGGTCTTCAGGGAAAAGCTCGGGATAATCACGTACAACAGGGATATCTTCAATCTTCTTTTCTTCGGTGGTCTTCTCTGTGATCATAGCTAAGATGGCAGTATGGCCTTTGCGTAAGCACTTCTGGGCTTTCATATACGAAATGATGCTAGAAACGACACCACTTTTCTCACCCTGAACGGATCAGACTTCACTACTAGGGAGTGGTACACGAATGATTTTCTCGTGACAGAAAATTTCGGCTTGGTTTTTAGATAACCAATCCATGCCAACGACTACGTCAAAACTACCAGTGTAACAGGCATAAGGTCTATCCCAAATTTGTGTCCTGATAGCTCTAATTTACATCCTCTAAGAATATGAGTTGCCTCGATCATTTTACCGTCAGCTAGTTCTACCATATAACTAGGGTTCATTTCAGTCAAGGTTACATCTAAAAGCTTGCTAAACTTAGTAGATATAAAACTCTTATCAGCACCGGTATCGAATAACACGGAAGCAAAACAATCGTTCAGAGGAAACGTACTGGTAACTACATTTTGATCGTTTCTTGCTTCACCAGAACCAATCACAAAAGCACGACCTCTGGCGTCATTTCCATTGTTGTTGTTTTCGTTATTACCCCTGTTGCCATTCTTCAGTTGTGAGCAATCCTTCCGATAATGGCCCTCCTTACCACACTCAAAACAGCCTCTAGTCGCTTCACTCTGTCATTGTTGATGAGGCTGTTGCTTGGTCATCAGTTCACCCTGACAGTCTTTAGCAGCATTACCCATCTTTCCACACCTTTGACAACGGAATCGATCACACTGGCCATGATGATGAAAGTTGCACTTGTTGCATTTTGGATACTTGCCTGCGTAGTTGCTCGATCCGTGACCATTGTTGTTGTTGTTCTGATTATTGTTTGTGAAGCTTCTAGATGAATCAAACTTTCTGAACTGCTGTTGTTTGTTGTTGTTGGAGTTTGAGGACTTGTTAGTAGTACCATCCCACTTTTGCTTATTGTCAGATGAGCCAGATGCAGCACCACGTTTAGGCAAGGTACCCTGTGCCACTGCCTGATCGGTGAGCTTATGAGCAAGTCAGATAGCCTGCTGAATGGCGACAGGATCAGCAGCCATAACACTAGCTTGGATTTGAGTTGCTAGACCATCAATGTACTTCTCAATCCGTTTGTAAGCCGGGGTCATCCGTTTGTAAGCCGGGGTCACCATCTGAGGACATAAAGCAGCCAACTCGTGTGAACGAGTCTTATATTCCTTAATGTCAGAACCAACCATCTTAAGATTCCAAAACTCTGTTTCTAGTTTCTGGGCTTCGTTTTGGGGCAGTATTCTTCCTTCATTAGTATTTTGAAATCATCCCAAGGCATACCATTAGCAGTATCAAGTCCTAAAGTCTGGACCTGTGAGTTCCACCATGTCAAAGCTGGTCCTTCCAGTGTGCCAGAGGCGTATTTGACACGACTTCCAGCAGGACATTTGCACATGGCGAACACTGACTCGAGCTTCTCTAGCCAGCGAAGTAGTGTGACAGCACCCTCAGAACCACTGAAAGAGTGAGGCTTACAGTCCATAAACATCTTAAAGGTACAGATAGTTGGACCACCTTGATTCAGATTTTGGTTGTTCTGATTCTGATTGCGGGCCTGCTCATAAGCTGCAAGCGCGTCAGCTACACGCTCATTGATGATGGCATCAAGCTCAGCTTGAGTCATGTTGATGTTTCCTCGTCCACTCGGGCGTCCAGGTCTTCTTCCAGACATGATTCTTCAATTCATAATACACGACAGTCACTATCGAATAGTAACTATTGATAACAATAAATTGTTTCATACTAGTAGGAATGGAGGATTTGTTTACATATCGATAGTGAGGTTTCATGAGAATCGAGACCTCATGTCTCCAAGTATAGAAATGAAAATTTGTACTGATTATGACCGTTATCACCCAATAGAGTTACCAGAATTCTCATGCATGACAAATTACAATTACGTGTGCACCCATGATTCTAATTTGCTTTGCATGGTCATTCATGGTTCCTCCCATTCGTGATAACATACCTTGTCAAGTACCGAGTGCTATCTGTTAAGACTAGCGAAGATGATAGGGCATGTTGGAAGTAGAAACAAGTACGATAGAGTTAGAAAAGTAATGTGTGTTGTTCTCCTTGTTTGTCATCGTTAGGTTTATCGTGTGCGTTAGAAAAGAGTTTCGTGTTCCCAAGTGGTAATGTTAGGTTCGAGTTGTCGTTGCTTCAACTCCGAGAGTGAAGAATCATATGTAGATGTTGGAAGTGAGCGAGCCGGACTCCCCGCCCCTCTGTTAGTCGAGGATGATACAGGTGACATATATATTTGTGTATGTTGACCATAGTTTATCACTCATCCCAGAAATCCCCAGGTAAGCATAACTCGTCTCGCAATGAGATTATATGATATGCTTGCCTTAGCCCGAAGGCCTTTTGCCAGGAAATCCAGAATACAGGTGTCTATGTGTCACACAGATGGGTAATGTTTGATCGTTCAGTAATGTAATGTTAGCATGCCAGGAGAATGTTCGTACAATAGTTGCAATCATGTAAGAGTGTCTATGCAGTACTAGTGTTGTGTCTAAGGCTATAGTCTAGATGCAAATGCAATCCTAGTTCTCTATACCCAGTGGCTCTGATACCAATCTGTCACACCCTCAATTTCCACAAACGGGGCTTTACCGTTAGGCGTGTGACATACCAGGATCTCAGACACGGTCATATCAAACGACACTATTGAGTTTAAAATAAACGTTTGACTTAAATCAGAGTACATAAAAGAAATGAATAACAGTGCGGAAGCGTAAAACTGAAATGTAAACAATACTGAAAGTCTGAAAATGTTATGCCAAAACAAATATTCAATGCAACTAAATGAAACTGATGAATGAATGTCCTGAGTATGTCCTTAATCGTGCATCGTGAGCTTAAGCATTCCTGTGACCTGAGAAAACATGCTAAAGTGTGTCAACATAAAGTTGGTGAGTTCACAGGTTTTATCACAGATAAAAATGTTTGTAACTGTTTGAATGTTTGTAACTGTTTGACTGTTTGTAACTGTTTGACTGTTCGAATGGTATAGTAATTAAAGCATATCGATAGGTAGCTAGCCCATAATCATGTTACTTAGCGTTTCGAACCGAAACTGACTGTTTGCGTGTCCTATATGTTTGTTGTTCCCCCGTCACGTCTCGCAAGATAGTGACAAATGTTAGGTCAATAATGCACCCGTTTGACCTCCAATCAAGCTAGCGCGACTAGCCCGGGCGGGGTTTGTCAGACCCAGTAGTACTACTCAGAATTACCTCGCTAATCCCATTACTAACGGTTCGAGAGTGTCATGACTGCTTGTATGTTTGCACTAACGTAACAGGCGATATCAATAATACTAAAACCATTCATAAAATATGTTTGCATGTTTTCTCTCCCAAAAAGGAAGAAAGTAAAATAGGGGTCGTGAAGACTCACCTTGATTGCACAACAAGGAAATAATATTCGTACAACGATTAGGGTTTTCGGTTAACCTGGATTTCATTTAATAGGAATATAATTAATGTTAGTTGTTATTTACAAGTTTATGGTTAATAATATGATTAACGTTCGAATAAGAATTAGGGTTTTGATAGAATTATGAATTTTGTTTAAGTAACTAAATTTATGAAATAAATATCATGTTTTAATCTATTTGATGAATTATTAAGTGTTTTAGAAGTGAATTTAGATTTAATGATGAAGTTCAACACGTAGTTAAGTCCGTATGATTAACGAGAAATAATTACAAAAATATTATTCTAAACCGTTCGTTTAAAGTATATTTTATAAAATAAACAATATTTGTAAATAATTTGGTAAAACTTTAATATAATCCAGAAAATTATTTGGTGCTCGTGAAATATTTAAAGTTTACAAAAATAATTTTTATATTTATTAAAAATTTTCTGAAAAATTAATTTGGGCTGAAAGCCCTTAAAAAGAATATGGGAGGTGGCCGGGTTCGAACCCGTGACCTAAAACCCATACTCCCGCACACATACCAGTAAACCAAGGCATACAGCCGCGATAGGAATCCGTTTTTAAATCTTAAAAACAAACCTTTAAACAAATCCCCAATTTCCCAAATCCACGAAACCCTAGAATGTTCTTGGATCCAATTGAGCCCCGATTCGTTGTAGTTACAGGCTATGTTCATGGGGCTTTTATTCCCCATGATGAAACAATTATGTAGATGTGTTTAATTACCCGAATGATGATGGTTTGAAGGTGAACGCGTCGTCGAGCAGACCGCGGGTTATGATGAATCAAAGGATGAGCAAACGATGAAGATTATCGAATTAATTTCGTGGGTAGCTTCAGGAACTGTTCTTGATGCAAAGCCCCTTGTTAAATTCGGTTTAGATTTGTCGAACAGTGGCTATTGATCGAGTTGCAGGTCGCGGATTTGAGAGGGTTGAATGGAATGTTTTTCGTTTGTTTCAAGTAGAATTGTGAGTTGTGTTCGATTAAGAACAGGTATATGATTGTTTATATTGGATTAATTTGATTATCATATTCGTTTGAGTGGATTCGGTTAGGTGTGTTGAAGTGGTTTGATTAATTGTCCACTAACTTAAAAACGGATGCTTTTACCCCAATTAAAGGGCGCATTATTGATCGAATCTGTCCTACGATTGTATTGGTGCTTTGTGGGGTTGAAAAACTGATTTTTAAGCCGTTTCGGGGGTCGCCGGCGCCGCGCCGGAGCTTCGCCGGCCGGCGACCGGAAAAGCGAAGGGAAAAGTGGGCGGGGGGTTGGGTTTGTAAATTTTAAGTTTACACTTTGGCCCCTTATACTTTGAATAGTTATTATTTTATGCATAAACTTTCTTTTAAAGTTTATAAAATGACAATTAGGCCCCCCCAACTTTAAGTTAAAAGTTTTTAAACATTTTAAACCTAATAAAATTTTTACAAAGTATTTTATTAATAACAATGTATTATATTATTATTATTATTATTATTATTATGTTAAAGTTAACACGAGCAAGTATACGAACAATTCGATTAAAAGCACATTTAGATTACGAAAAATAATAAATGTGTGAGGAGAGTTAACGAACTTTTAAGTTAATTAACGAACCTGAAAGTGACGAATGTCACAATGCGGTCACACAATATATGTACTCGTAATTTCGTTTTTATCTTCATCATTCATTCATTAGCTTTCGTTCATTTACCGTACATTGTTGACTTTCACATTCGTTACTTTCATTCACATTCATTCATAAACTCTTCCTTTCGTTCGTATGTCTCTTACTTTTATTCATATATTCATTACATTTATTCGTACGTGCATTACGTTCATTCATACGTTCATTACTTTCATTCATACGTTCATTACTTCCGGTGACATGTACAATACCCCGAACATTGTGCACTACTGCTGGTGCTGGACCTGTGGTAATTAATCATGAACATTGTGCAAGAAGCTGATCCAGTCACCTAGGGCAAGTACATGCACCGCTTATCTTTCCTCTTTCATTCTGGATCAATGCCATGCGCTATACCTCGAACATTATGCACGAGTGCTGGTGTTGGACCTGTGGTAATTAATCACGAACATTGTGCATGAAGCTGATCCAGTCACCTAGGGTAAGCGGCAAGGATCCCATACATGTGGTCAATCACAAAGATTGAAACCCAGTGTGTATCCTTTGGGGTAGCTAACCCGCACACCGTTGAGCTAGCACCTTCATTGGGTGTGCACCTCCAAACATTTGCTTGCAAGCCTTTTCTTACATTCATTCGTTCATTCATTAATGCATGCATTCATTCATCATGTTCCTCTTTCATTATCTTTCACTTTACGTTTCTTATTACTTTCGTTTCATTCATTAATCACAACACTTAAAGTCACGGAAAGATAAACACGTATCGAAACAAGGAACATCGACATTTACAAGTCATCAGTCATTACCATCATACAGGGCTACATCATACTTAACATACATACGGAAAAGATGAACATACATCGGTACAAGGAGCACCGACATTTACAAGTCATCAGTCATTACCATCAGTCCATCATACAGGGCTACATCATACTTAATCATGCATACGCCACATTTCCTTAGCTATCCGCATTAGTTAATGCGGATGAGTAGATGGACCTGCAACTTAACTTGTGCCATTTTCAGATCTCAATCATCATCTTAACACCTCCTTAGCACAGATCTACCATACTACACACTTAGACAAACTAAACATCATACACATCATAGGAAAACACCTAAAAACATACATCAACAGAAGTTAGTCGATCATTATGCTGAAATTCCTAGTTTGCCTTAGAAACCTTATGTTCATAACAGCCCCAAACGAATCATACACATACACATACATTCGTGAACAGGTTTTTCCCCCAAATACCCGAAAATAGTTTTCAGATGTGTTCCAGTCCCAAAATCATTCAAAAATGTGTAAAATAGGGGTCTTAGAACTCACCTTTGCAGCTCTGAGTATGGCTTCTCCCAAACTCGTTTGCAATTGAGTTCAACCGTCTAGAAACCCACTAAAAACACACATCCGAAAACACACAACACACATAAGCATAGACCCGAGGATAAGACCAGTCAAGAACACCATAAAAGCATGAATTCTTACCTTGAATTCGAATTCTTTCTTGTTCTTCCTTCAAAACCGAGAACTTGCTGCTCTTTCTCTCTCTAAAATCCAAACTCAGAAGTGTATGTGACATATGGGCGGCCATACCACCTTTTACACCCACTTTTCAAACATTTTGTCCTTTTGGGCACTTTTTACCCTAGACTTGAGTTTTATTTATTTTCCTTCTTTTCTTTTACTTATTCATTCTTTCCTTAACTTTAAAATAACCGGGTGTTACACAAGTTTCGTTCGGTTAGGTTTTGGATCAATTTTTATAAAGCATACACCAAAACTAGTAACCAAACCGTCAATTATTTTGGTTTTTTGTAACTTCGTGTTCGGTTTTGTCGGTTTTCAAAATTTTCGATTTTCATTGTTGTAAGGTTCGTTAGTTCACGGTTCATTTCAACACACCCCTTCCAAGTGAAGCCGCATGAAAACTTGAGGGACATCCCTTCCGCCCTAATAATTCACATATACCTTATTGGTTGATAATAAACGCTTCTAGCTTTGACTTTCATGGGAAAGGACAATTCCAATAATATAATCATTATAGATTTATACACTTGATTTTTACTTAATATCATTCATAATGATGATTTTGAACAAAACGATGAAACATAGTAAAATCAAGTATAATCTTTGATGAATATGTTACAAAAATTACCCTTGTCAATGAAAATAAAAATTAAAAGTGTTTACTAGTTAAATTATCAACATAGATGAATATGTTACAAGAATTGCTCTTATCAGCTAATAAATAATAATTTCAATTATTAAAATCAAATGCACCTATTTTATATACTTTAAATCTTTATATGTTTTTTAATAATCTTGTTCATATTAAAGTTAATTTGTCAAGAACTTATGACATGAATTCGTTGACCTCGATAGATTCTTTCTTCATATTTTTTATTGATACTTAATGGATACCGTATGATTAAAATATTGTTTAATCAATTTAACATTTTATCTAACTTTTACAGCTAAGATTAAGATTTATAATTTTGACACAATTGCTTTTCATACTCACAATCTATGCATCAGTCTACTAAAGTTGTATATGAAATATGATATTGAAAAGATAAATTTACATGTATGAATCAATGTATTATAATTGTGGATGCGTGTTTATACAATGCCTTTTGGCATAAAAGTTGTTAAAGTCATCCATTGACGTGTTAAAGTTATACTTGTATGTGTTAGATGTGTGTATAATAGCATTACAAATGCATCATATTAACATGTGATGCACAAATGTTTAACTTTATACGATGCACGAGTTGTATTCTTACTTTTCATAATTGTGAGACCGTATATATTAAGTTTCTTCAATTCATAATATGGATGGTAAGTGCTTAAATTTATAGCTTTGAAAGTGTTCGATTTTTGTAATTTATAACTATGATGTATAAATTTATAATTGCGATAAATCCACTAACTCACATATATCCAATATGATATCAAATTATAACCAATATAACATATTTTGTTACGTAATTCACATGTGTACCTGGTGCTGCAAAGAGCTCCCGCGTTTTCGCAGGGTCCAGGGAGGGTCCGTCCCATTTAAGGGAAGATGTACGCGGTCTTTCCCTCACATTTTTGTGGAGAGGCCGTTTCCACGTAATTCACATGTCTAATATACACAAAATACAAGTAAGATGGCAAAAATAGCATAGATGAAGGTGATGTGTAAACTTATTAATCTAAAAAATGGTCATCTTTATGAATTCAAATGAAAAGCATATTTTAACTAGTTATTGATGCCACAAGTGACTTACTTACATTCAACTATTAAAACACAAGTAATACATAACTATTATAACAACGCTAATAATAACCTATTGATAAACAACTATATCACATCACGTTTATACAAGTTGTTTAAAATTTGGTACAACATTTCTAAATTTGATATAAGTGTTAGTGAATGCATATAAGCTACGATAAAATAAAGAACATATTGCGTAAGTGTTATATATATTACTCATATATTTATATTCTACATAACGATATATCAAAAGGTAAAAGCTCGATTGGTTATATCAAAATTATAAGTTAACTTTAACAAAGATCAATAAATACAAAGCAATTCATGATTGTACATGATAGTATTTTATTTAATATACTGGCATTTAAGCGAAACAATATGTGAGATGATATGCTACAAAGGCTATATTTTCTAAAAAGGGTGAGAAGTAATTCTGACCATTGGATCAACTCATTAAAATAGATCAATGGTTCAAAAAACATGGTGACAAAAATGTAAATAAATGGAAAACTGCTAACAGGCGGAGGGGCAAAAAAGTAATTTGACACAATGGTTGTTTGACACAATGGTTGTTTGACACAATAGTTGTTTGACACAATGGTTATTTGACACAATGATTGTTGACATAATAGTTGTTTGATACAATGGTTGTTTGAAACAATGGTAATTTAACAGAATCGTAGTTGACACAATGGTAGTTTGACATAATGGTAATTTAAAACAATAGTAATTTGGTATGTTGGCATGTTATTATATTTTGCTATGTGTTGGCATGTTAAAATTTGTTGCTATATGTTGCTTTACATTACACAATAGTATTTTGGTAACTTGTTTTTATCGTCAAAATCAAACGTAAACAAAACTCTTCAAACATGACACAATGAGTCTAATGACACAATGAATATAATGACACAATGAATATAATGATACAATGAGTATATGACACAATAAATCTTATGACACAATGAATCTTATGACACAATGAATCCTATTCTTGGAGGTGGGGCGACCATTTAAACTTTATCAGCCTTAGACTTGTAACTATTTAAATAATCAAGATAAAAACACAACTCGTCTTTGTTCGTAACCAATTGATTAACAATAATTATTTTATTCAGACACAATGACAATACAAAAGACATAATGACGAACAAAAGACACAATGATGATATCTAAGACACAATGATGATGTCAATAAATAACAAAATTCATATAACAATACAATAACATAAAAGACACAACATAGAGAGACTCACCTGATATTTATAATATATGTTCAACAATATATTGATAATGTCTAGAGTAATCTAACAGTATAGACACAATAACTGTTTTATTCAGACACAATGACAATACAAAAGACACAATGACGAACAAAAAGACACAATGATGATACCTATGACACAATGATGATACCTATGACATAATGATGATACATATGACACAATGATGATGTCAATCAATAACAAAATTCACAGAAATCAGACAGTATAGACATAATGATGATCCAAACGACAAAATTATTAACATATTATTTCAATTACAGTATATAATCGTCTTCATACGTATCAAACTGATGAAATCAAATAGATCAACATAACTCAACAATCTTCAACAGAAACAACATAAAGCAATCTTCAACAGATGAATTCGATCGTTTGAATCTTCAACGATTGAAATTGATATAAGATGAAACGTCAATCGTTTAAATCGATAAATTGAAAATTTTGTTGAAGGCTTGTGTTCAAATAAATTAGATTTAAGCAATCTTCAACAGAATTTTGTTGAAGGCTTGGGTTCAAATAATTTTGTTGAATCTTCAATAAATTAGACTTCATAAAATACCCCTCCTTCTATTTTTAAAAATATATCACATGTCACTCACCGATTGCTTCTCACACTTTTTACATAATGTTTACTTTATATTTGAACCCAAGCCAAACAATATAACTAAAAAAATTATTTAATGTTCCTCCTTCCTTTAATCTAGCAACAAGTCAATAACTCATATTATTTACAATATTTAAATAGCTATCCTTCAAAGACTCATATGTTACACAGGTTGAATATTAATAAAACATAGATATACATTTGTACATACTTTAATTACTAAATAACTTATTATATTTAAAATAGTTTCAAAATATATGATAGATATAATATCTTTCTATTTGTAAATGAGAAAAAAAAATTAGGAAACATAAATTATTTTCATAAATAAATTTATGAAAGGGTAGACATAAAAGAGTGCACAAACTACTCTCCTAGTTACTAATTATTAATTACCCTAAAAAAGGAAAAGTCGTTTGGGCGGAGAAAATAAATATTTACTAATTAAAAATACCACATATTCTCCGAATCAAATATTTGGCGTTCAAAAGAAAGTTACTAATTACATAAATATGTAATTATTAAATATTAATCAATTATAAATTATACGATGATAATTAATGAATTTTAATGTAGGAAGGTGAAAGCTCACATGCAAACATGTTCAAAATAAAATAAAAAAGATAATTATTTAGAAAATATGGATGTGGGACCCTTTTGGAGGCGCGTTACTGTGTCGGTGATGCCTTTACTTCTTTTGTGACCATTGCCGACGTGCAAAACCTTAAACCTCAAAAGCCAAAAGCCTATTCATTATTATTATTATTATTATTATTATTATTATTATTATATACTAGAATTATTCACCCTCGCGCGTTGCGCGAATGTTCAACGTAGTAGTCGACATGATTTTGCTCTGTAATCACGGGTATGACATAAATTGAATCCTAAAAACTGATGTTTCAACTGTTGGCTCAGATCCAATTTTTCATTGTGGCTGCACACCAAACATGGTTGCCACGTCCAGACAACAAAATTATTTTCTCGGATTCATCACAACCACTCTGTTAGGAGCCATCATCATAAGCTTCAATCATAACCATATTAAACATAATAAATACAGATCTAAAAGGCGAAACTCAAGATAATAGAGTATAAACATACAACAACCCAGAAACATAAGATCTGATCAATTTGATCATTGGAGGCTCAGATCTCTACCATGGCTGCAACATACGTTACCACGTCAGTTGGAAGAGCAACATCATAGCCGAAGTCATAGATTAACAGCAGAGAAGAAACAAAGGGAAGCCAATAGAAGTAAGCCTCAAGTGATGTAATATCAATTATCATCAACGTCCGCTGAAAAATCCAAGGGACACCGACGGCTGACAGACCCCAAAAAGAGGCCATCACGCCTCCTTCGGAAACCAAAACAGACGACATAAGCCATAGGGAACAACAAAGAATGGTAGTTAGACATGCAATCGGCTGCACCTCCACGGCACCAACCTAATACCGGCCACCATGACTACCTGCCAAATCAGGGAACCCCGGAGCCCCCCTCGAACATGAAATCCATGCCTGGAACCCTTAAACCCCCTTGAAAATGACGACCACCACCGGAACCCTAGAACCAAAGTCGAAGAGACGCCCACGCCCTGGCGGTCTGAACCTAGGCGGAGCACTGGAGGCGGCCGTGTGCATCAGTTTTCGAGGCCCGTGGCCTGGCGGTCTGAACCCAACGAAGATCCGAGGTGGCGGCATGAACACTACCATCTCAAAGCCTCAAAATCAAGTCGAAAAAAGGGCAATCCGACATAATGCCGCCCAAACGACGGCCTCCTCCATCTCGACCACAGAGGGGATGCGGAGCGACAAAAGATCCCGCCACCACCGGCCGACCACCAACAGAAGCGACCATGGCAAGGAAACCACAACCTCCTCCACCTAAACCAAAGGAGGAGGCCGATCGGTAGTAGAACCCACTACCACCAACCAAACACCATGAGCAGAGAGACCACACCAAGGATAAAGACTGTCGGTGCCAAAACACAACATACGAAACTTGTGGTGAGACTGAAGCCACCGGAGGTGGAGGCCGGCGGTGTAACCGAAGACATGCAGGGGGATGATGGCGGCGGTAAGGGAAGCCCAAATACCGGTATATACAAAAAGGTGGTGTTGAGGGGTTAAAACAGAAAACCCTCAAACGTGTGTGGCAAATCTCAAAAAACGTAAAAACAACTGCTTATGGCAGTTGCTTTATTCATAATAGGAGAATTATTATTATTATTATTATTATTATTATTATTATTATTATTATTATTATTATTATTATTATTATTTTATTTTATTATTATTATTATTATTATTATTATTATTATTTTATTATTATTATTATTATTATTATTATTATTATTATATTATTATTCTTTATTCACATATAAACTTCAAATAAAGAGGAATTTAATAAATGCAAACCGTGTAAATGTATATATATTAATAAAAGTAGTAATTATATATATATATATATGAAAATTTATGCCTTTATACGTAATGACACATTTATGCCTTTATACCGTATTGTATAATTATATTTATAAAGGTTAATTATGTATAAAAGCATTATGTATTTATCATCTCTTTTTGATTAAAGCTATCATGAATATTTAAATGAATCTAGATACATTAAAGTTATATAGTAAAGTAAACTAGTAACATATTTTATACTTTTTCATATAATAATAAAATGTCTTAACGCCATCAGAAACGTATTTAAATTGATATTTTTTAAAAAGAAAATAAGAGTGCACATAAATACTAGACAGGGGAGTGACATAAGCATCGGTTGCTATGTGAATATATAAAGTGAAAATTACCAAAATAAACATTTGATCAATAAATTACCAATATAATCATCATAAAAAAATTTATAAAAAAGAAACAACCAATAAAAACGAGCCACGTGTTCATTACTCGTCACGTGGCCGAGGAAAATCCATAATTCATCGCTGAAAAGATGACCGGGTGAGGGATTTACATAATCACTCGCTGACGTGACGGAATTTCAATGGTTTCTCGCTGACATGACACATTCCTCGCTGACTGGGCAAGAAATCAGGGGTTTTCCTTGTCTATAATTACCAAAATGACACTTCTCGCTTATTGATGCATCGCAACAAGACTTTTATTCTTGTTGTGATGTTGGCTAATGAAATTTTGATATGATTGTAAGTTAATTTATGGAGTAAATTACACGGATCGTCCCTAATGTTTGTTTAAATTTTATCTTTCGTCACCTGTGATTAAAAAATTAAAGGTTTAATCCTAAGATTGAAAAAATAACACATTTCGTCCCTTTGTTTAATTAGCGGCAGTTAAAAAGTTCCGTTAAATGGGTGCAAAATGATAATTTTACCCTTCTTCTTCCTCATCCAACCCTATCTCAACCACCACCACCATACAGGGGCGGAACTAGGGTGATGGGTATGGGTCAAGTGACCCCATTGATTTTTGAACCCATATTGTAACGTATAATGTCGAATTTTTAGTGAACCCATACTTTTACTGGAAGTGAACATTAATATATTTAAGTTGATAACATAACACCAACATGTTACTGGTTCACTGGTGATGCGCGCCCTTCTTCACATTGAGGTCATGAGTTCGAAACTCACAAGTTGCAGGCCTGCAGCAGTTTTGTTTTTTAATCCCCCCCCTCTTTTTTAGTAAATTACTAAACTATCATTATTCTAAAACATAAAATAAAACCCAAGCCACCATTATTTCCCACCAACCATTCAACCTGACTAAGTAAACTACAGTCTACAACTCTACTACAAGTCTAAAATTGATTCTTCATTCTTGAAGATGGTAGTTTTCTAAATTGTTTATTCAAAGTTCAAACTCTTTAACGTTTTCATTGTTATTTGTTAAATGTAATTTATTTTACTTAATTTGTTTGTTAATTTGTGTATTTAGAATTTATGAATCTAGAATTTATAATTGTTTGTTAATTTAGGTGTTTAGAAATCATAATATTCTATATGCATTGAACTTTTTAGGAGCATGGACCGAGTTGTTATGAAAAGAAAACCATTGAATGTTGCTTCTTCATCTAGTAATAGTATTCCGACAAGAATTGATTTAGATGATATTCCATGGGATTCTTTTGAACGAAAGTCAATCTCATCATACCACCCTAATAAAAAAGATGAAATTAGAAGAGCATAATTGCTTAGAGGTCCATGTGAACCTATTGGGTATGAGTTTCCACAACGAGATTTTAGTGGAAAATCTAGACGATATCGTCCCGAGTGTTCTAAACAATATGGAAACTGGCTAGAATATAGTGTGAAAACGAATAGAGCATATTGTTTGTTTTGTTATTTGTTTAAGGAAATTGGTACAAAAGATGCATTTGTTAATGAAGGTTTTATTGGTTGGAACAAAACTAAAAGATTTACTATACATATTAGTGATGTTAATAGTCTTCACAACAAAGCACGTAAAAAAGATGAGGACTTGCTTAAACAAGAACAATCCATACATGTTGCAATTTGAAAAACAAAGTGGCAAACAAAAAAGAGTGTATAGAATCCGATTAAGTGCTTTTGTTCTTCTTGCAAAAGCGTTATTAAATGGTAGGTTGTATTTTCGTGCTCATGATAAATCTGAGACTTCACTTTATAATGACATTTTATTAAGGTTTTAAAGTTGTCTGGGAAACTAAATGAAGAAATTGGTAAAGTGACATCTCTACTAATCCAAAAAGAAATTTGTAATTGTTTTGCACAAGAGGTATTAAAAGCAGATTTTTGAAAAACTTGTTGATGATGTTTTTGTTATATTAGTTGATGAGTCGAGAGATATATCTAAAAAAGAACAAATGACTGTGGTTTTTAAGATTTGTTGATAAATTGGGAATTGTTAAAGAAAGATTTATTGGCCTTGTTTATGTCATGAAAACAACTTCATTGTCTTTCAAGTCGGCTATTGATGAACTATTTGCTAGATACAATTTAAGCTTGAGGCGTAGAGAACAACTGTAAAATGTAAGTTTTATTTGATTTATTTTGATATATTTTTGTTAACATTTTGTATACAATTTAATTACATTCCGAACCAATCCGAACCGAACCGAACCGACCCGAACCGGCCCAACCGGACAACTCGAAAAATTTCATATTATCTTGTTACGAAACGAATCCCAGAAAAATAGTAACCCACTGGGAAAAATTCCTGGTTCCGCCACCACACCATATTCGCTGTCGTTGTCTGTCAATTTCAATATCATGAACTCCTGCAACCAAAACAACAATATTATTGTGAAATCGACACAAGAAGAATGCAGAAAGTAAAAGAAATTAAAGAAATGAACTTTACCTGGAAAATATTGAAGGAACTTTTTGACCTTACGTTTGCAGCCTTCAGTCCTTCACAGTGTATGGAGACTCTTAGAACACATGTCTGAAGAACACATGTCTGAAAAACACAAGTTGGGATGATGAATGTGAGCAGATTAAGGATATAAAAGCGTATGGTATGATGATGGATGATGTAGTTTGAAGAATTGCCTTGTGTTTGACTGGTGGTGGTGGTTGTGCGGTTCAGTTGAAGCCATTAGAGAGAAGTGTTTGAGGGGGGGGGGAGAGAAGAATGTTGAAGATGATGTGGAAAACATTAAATATTGGGAGCGTTGTGTGTGGAGCAACGGTGGTGATTGAGATGGGGTTGAATGAGAAAGAAGAAGGGTAAAATGGTCATTTTGCACCCATTTAACAGAACTTTTAACTGCTGTTAGACCCAGGTACGAAACGTGTTAATTTTTTCAAACCTTAGGACTAAACCTCTAATTTTTCAATCTCAGGGACGAAATGTAAAATTTGAACAAACCTCAGTGACGATCCGTATAATTTACTCTACTTTATTAGTTCTTGTGGTATGTAATACTAATTTTAATCCTATCATCTTATTACTTTTTAGATTAGATGTAAAACACTAAAACTAGCAATTTTTAAAAAATACAACAATAATGAAGATTGACACCGAGTCAATGAAATAATTAGAGAATTACATATATCCCTCTTCAAAAAAAAAAATTACATATTTCTTCAAACACAAGTTTAAATGCATAAAGTACAATGTTTTTATGTATATTTGAAAAAATATGTACTTTTATGCAATTGCTTGGTGAATAATTTTAATAACGTTATCAACCAAGCTGACGTTTTAAACTTTACCATCATTTAGCACGATAAATGAGAGCTTCAAGAATATCATAAAAAATCAAATCTAGAAAACGTGTAACAAAACTATAATTTGTTGAATTTATGTAACCCATTAATTAACTATTTTCATGATTTTAGTTCATTGAATTACTGAAAATAATGCGTATGAAAAATTCAACGTGCGCCTAAAGTTAATAAACCGGTATTCAATGGAATTTTACTTAGCAATAATACTCCTAAAGTCCTAATATACAAAAAAAAAAATCCTTTTATCACATGATTGTATCAAATATGTTTGAAAGGGTGAGAAGATTGATTGATAGATGATTCAATTTGGGTCAGGACCAAGTAATGTAGTATGAATTGGGCTTTGTATAGTTTTGTTGGGCCTTTTTGCAAAAAAACCGAATAGGAAATCTACATAGTACAGACCGTAAATACCTTCTAAACTAGTTTTATACCCGTCCGATGCCGGTAGTTCAATGTCATAATATCAAACATATTTCTTTACATTTTAAACAAAATTATTATTTGTTTAAGACAACACATTTAACTTTGAGAGTACATATTTTGTGCTATAGACTCAATATCTACATTCATCAACGGATGAAAACATAATTTCTGTCAGATTTTAGTATAGGGATTCGATTATAAAGTCAAATGAATCAAAATATGTAGACATTTAAAAAAGAAAAAGAAAAAATCACCCCATGAAGGAATCTTAGTTAACGAAAAACACAAACAAACATTTACTACGTACTATCAGATTATGCCTCAAAGTTTAAACACCAATTACCAATATGTGTACAAGGATAATAAAATGAGTTTGAAATCGAAGTGCATCACTCACATATGAACTTGAAATCAAAACTGAAATTGCATTGCATCATTCGCTTATTATCAGTATGAGTTTATCACATACAAACAAACAAACAAACAAACGTACCCAGTAAATCCCACGCGATGAGTAGGGTCTGGGAGGGGTGGGTGGTCGCGAGTCTTTCCTCTATCTTGGGAGATAGAGAGATCGCTTCTGAAGAGACCCCCAGCTCGATAACGAAAGCAATAACAATATCGATCAAAATATAAGGCATACCACCCAAGGTATAAATCACATAAAGAATTAGAAAGTACGTACAAGAAATAGGCGGCAAGTAACACGTATAAGAGCAGGTTGTGGAAATCTACATCTCACTGGAGGAGACCCGCATCAAATCTGTGTCTACCCTTCCCACCCTCACTTCCCACGTTAAGTCCTTAAATTTAATTCTACACCTCCATGCACTCCTATCCTCGATCATGTCCTCAGAGAGGTGCAAGTCTACCATATCCCGCCTAGTTACTTCGTCCCAAGTCAACCTAGGTCTTCCTCTACTTCTCCTACCCTCTAAGTTGACGTTCTCTACTACTCTAACAGGAGCTGTCATCGCCCTCCTCTTCACGTGGCCAAACCATCTTAGTCTTCCCTCTCGTATTTTATCTGTGATACAAGCCACCTCTAACCTCTGTCGAAACACTTCGTTTCTTATTCGGTCCAATCTTGTGTGTCCACACCTCCACCTCAGCATTCGCATTTCCGCGACCTCTATTTGTCTCTCGTGCGATTTCTTTATGGCCAACAGTCTGTTCCGTATAACATAGCTAGGCGTATTGCCACTCTGTATAGTTTTCCCTTTAATTTTGTTGGGAACCTCTTATCACACAAAATCCCTGATGCTGCTCTCCACTTGCACCATCCTGATTGAACACGGTGGGCTACATCGCTGTGTATCTCTCCGTCATCCTGTACGTACGAGCCTAGGTATTTGAACCTAGACGTTTGTGGTACCGTCATACCCTGGATACTGATTTGGGTGTCCTCTTCAGCCTCACCACTAAAGTTACAATGCATGTATTCCGTCTTAGAGCGACTTATCCTTAATCCTCTGCGCTCTAGTGCTGCTCTCCACTGTTCTAGCCTCTCGTTTAACATCGTTTTAGATTCTGATATTAAGACAATATCATCCGCAAACAACATGCACCACGGTACTGGCTCTTGTATAGACTTGGTCATCTCATCCAACACTACTGTGAAGAGAAATGAGCTCAAAGCCGATCCTTGGTGCAGTCCCACTTCCACAGGAAAAAGTCTGTGTCTCCGACTGGTGCTCGCACACACGTTTTTGCCCCTTCATACATATCCTTGATTACTTTGATATACTTCTCTGGTACTTTTCTAAGTCGTAGACTTTCCCAAATGAGTTGACACGGCACACTGTCATAGGCTTTTTCTAGGTCAATGAATACCATATGGAGGTCCCTTTTCTTTTCTCTATATTTCTCCATTATCCTCCTTATGACGTGTATGGCTTCTGTTGTGGAGCGTCCTTGCATAAATCCAAATTAGTTTACCGTTATCTGGGTTTCTCTTCTAATTCTTGTGTCAATAACTCTTTCCCATAGTTTCATCGTGTGACTCAAAAGCTTTATTCCCCTATAATTTGCGCAACATTGGACATCTCCTTTTTTGTTATATATGGGGACTATGACGCTGCTTCTCCACTGGTCTGGCATCTTTCCGGTCTTGAAGATAGTGTTAAATAAGTTTGTTAGCCATTGCAGGCCCTCATCTCCCAGGCACTTCCATACTTCAATCGGTATGTTATCTGATCCCACCGCCTTAGCCCTTCCTATTTTCTTTAGCGCTCTTACAACTTCGTCGACTGTGATGCTTCTACAATAACATTTGTTTTGTTGCATTGTTTGAGTGGTTTTATCGATCGCAGTTTGATGGTTAGGGTTCCTTATGTTGAAAAGGTTATCGAAGTAAGTTTTCCATCTCACCTTGATGTCATTCTCCTTCACCAAGACCTTTCCATCCGCAGCCTTTATAAACTTCACCATTCTCAAGTCTTGTCTTCTACTTTCTCTTGCCCTGGCAATCTTGAACATATCATGTTCTCCTTCCATCGTCTCTAATCGCTTATACATTCTCTCGTATGCTGTGTTCTTCGCCTCCGACACAGCCTTCTTCGCTTCTTGTTTAGCCTCTTTATATTTATCTTTTAGCTCTGCTCGTTCTTCCTCATTATTACAGCGTAAAAGCTCTCTAAAACTTTGTTGTTTAATTCTTATCTTCTCCTGTACAATTTCATTCCACCACCAGTATTCCTTATGACCGACTGTCCTACTTGTTGTAAGTCCAAGAGTTTCTTTAGCTGCTTGCATGACTCTACTTGCCATAGCCTCCCATATTTGGTTTGCGTCTTCCTGTGGCCCAGTTTGGCTGATTGGTATGACCTTATCTCCGAAGATGGTAATCTTTTTGTCTTTGAGCTGGCCCCATCTGATCGTGGGTCTAAGTCTCTTAGTTGGTTGGACAATTGCTCTCTTCACGCGTATATCTGCCACCAACATATGGTGTTGAGTCACTACTGTCTCTCCCGGGATTGCCTTACAGTCCTTCCAGCAGTTACGGTCTTCTCCCCTCATCAGCAGATAGTCTATCTGTGTGTGTCTCCCGCCGCTGGTAAATGTGATTAGATGCGAGTCTCTTTTCTTAAAAAACGAATTTATAATGCGTAGGTCATATGCTAATGCAAAGTCGAGGAGCTCTCTTCCGGCGTCATTCCTCTGACCATATCCAAAGCCTCCATGCACTAATGGGAAGTGAGCGTTATCCTTACTGATATGGCCATTAAAATCTCCTCCTATGCATAATTTTTCTTCTCTAGGTCTGTCTCTCATAACGTGATCTAAACTCTCCCAGAACTTCTTTCTTTCCGTTTCCCCTAAACCAAGTTGTGGTGCATACGCACTAACTACTGCCACTACTTCATCCCCTATTACTATTCTTAGCAACATAAGTCTATCATCGTATCTTCTCACCTTGATTACATTATCCTGGAGTTCTTTAGCAACTAGAAAACCTACTCCATTTTTTGTTCCATCTGACCCTGAATACCATAGTTGTAACCATTGCACTCTTTTGCTCTCCCACCCCGCCATTAGTCTCCTGAAGACATGCTATCTGAACCTTACGTCTCTTCAGCACATCTAATAATTCTAATAGCTTACTAGTAAGGGTTCCTACATTCCATGACGCCACTCGCAATCTATGACCTTTTTTCCTGTAGAAGCACCTCTCGTCACCGAACATGATCTCGGGGTATCACAATGGCTCCTGATATCAATTATATTTCCCTAACCCTCCGTAACAAAAAAAAAACACAAACAGATGCAGTCACTCACACGGTGTCAGCAAAACACGGGCGACACACAAACAACCCTAAATTATCAAATAATGAGAAAGCAAAAAATAGCACAGAAATAGGGGATGACTCTCCCTATTAACAACCAAAATGCTGGTACCCCTAACCCAGCCAACCAATCTAAACGAAAAGGTATAGGTACAGAAGAATAAAAGTAAATTATCAGATATGAACACTCGAGATGAAACGAACTCACCAAATGGGTTCACGATTGCTTCGCGGTGGCAGGTCGGCTGGCGGTAATGTGTTAACGGTGGCAGGAAGGGTGGGAGGGTGGGTGGGTGGTGCGATGGTGTGGCTAGGGTAGGCGTTGTGAAGGGTAGAGGGTGCGGCTGGTTTGGGATGGCTGCGGTAGGCGGTGGCTGCGGTTGGTGGGATGGAGGCTGCGGCAAGCGGTGGGTAGTAGGCTGGGTTGGGATGGCTGCGGTATGCGGTGGGTGGGATGGGGGCTGCGGTGGTGTTAGCTGGGTTGGGTTTGGGTTTGGCTGGCTGGGTTGGGGAGACGAAGAAGAAGCAGGATTGGGGACGGGAGGCGGTACGTGTGGCGGTGGAGATGGAGGTGGGGCGGGGAAGACTGGTCCTCCGACCGGTGAGGCTCCGGTAAAGGTGAGTTGGGTGGCCGGTGCTGTGACACCTCACAAAATCAAGCAAAGAACATGGTAGGCTACTGTCACATTAGTGTGACAGTTCAGATGATACAGATGGATTTAATGAACAAAGTTTTAGAAACATTCAAGATATTCCCAAATCAGAAAGGAAACCTAAGATTCTTCTTGTTGAAAATCATGTGATGAATGAGATAGTGTGTGGCATCTGTCATAGACCGTCAAATTAAGCTTGTAAACTCATCATGGGTATTAACTAGCCTCACGTATGTCTTATAATCTAATTATTGTTTTAAACGAATTGCCTTCATGTATATGTTCCATGTGTGTAAATTAACTTTACGTATTTATTATATATATATACGTATTGTTTTAGTTGAATTTATCGTACACGCGTTCGTGTTAATAATAAAAATAATCAGAATAATAATAATAATAAAATAATAATAATAATAATAATAATCATAATAAAATAATAATAATGATAATAATAATAATAATAATAATAGAAATAATAATAAAAAATAATAATAACAATAATAAAAATATTGTTAATAATAATAATAATGATAATAAAAATAATAAAAAAAATAATAATATTAATAATGAAGTTCAGGGGGTTAAATTCCCAAATCCGAAACTTTAAAACAAAGTTTTTACATAAAATAATAAATAAAACAAACCTCAGGGACCATTTGTGTAACTTTTAAAATTACAAAACCCACCCCCGATCACCCCCGATTTTCCGGCCGCCGTCCGGCCAAAAATCCGGCGACCTCCGGCAACTTCAAAGGCCACAAAATACTCGGTTTTAAGCACCGAAAATCATACCAAATCGCTCGTGGACAAAATTCGAACCTAACGCACACTTTAATCGATTGAATTATAGCTTCTAGAACCACTAATCAATCACTTTAACTTTCGGTCGAAGTGCGGCACTAAATCGAGCACTAAACACAAAAATAAACAAAAGAAATCGCATAATCAGGATCATTTTGTCGTTTCCAATCGTCCACTGAGTTCAAATTGCTATAAAAGGACACAATTATAGAAATCAATCTTCACCCTCATTCTCGACCTGCAACTCGATCAACAGCCACCTTTCAACCCATATACACTGCAATTAACATAGGGCTTTCAATCCTCAACCTCATTCAAAGCTTCCTGTACAATTAATTTGAGTTCCATCATTGTTTGATCCCCTTTTCGATTTCGAAATAGCCGCGACTTGTTCTTGATTGTTCTTAGTATCAAATCAAACCGAAACAGGTAATTAAACACACCAATCTACTCGTTTTATCATGGGGAACAAAAGCCCCATGAAATTATACATTAACAGTATCAAAATCGAATTCAATTTGATCGAATTCGAATTAGGGTTTCGGTCAAATTGGGGGGGAGGGGTTTAGTCTGCTTAAAAGAATTTGGAATCCAATATTGTCGCGGCCAAGCCTTTGGTTCACTGGTCCCTGCGCTCTATGTCCAACAGACGGTCCCGGGTTTGAACCCGGCACCTGCAATTATTTTTTTAAAGCTTTTTAAGCTCCTAAAAATTATGAAAAAATCCTTAAAAATTATAAAAATAATTTTTATAAACTTTCCTTATTTAAAATACTACATAAATATTTTCTGTAAATTTATTTCATTTAAAAACCTTAATAATCCTTATAAAATAATATATATAAATCATATAAATAACTACTTTTATAAAAATAAACATTTAATTGTGTTTAAATATGAAATAATCACGGGAATCATAGAAATTACATAACCTGTAATTTCACAAATTGTTTACGAATATAATTATAAGTTATTTCGTATAAAATATATTTTAAATTAATTAAACTTAAATATATAAATCATCAAATTTATAAACCCACTCAAATATATATAACTGATTGTGGACGTCAAACCGAACCGACTCGAATTCAATCAAACATATCAATTCGCGCTGAACATGTTTTAAAGGCTTAGTTATAATCATTAATAGGTATTGATCGTGTTTGATCGTGTATTGCTATTCTGTGAAGTCTTTGTGCATTACATCAATTCAAGGTGAGTTTCGTGGCCCCTTTTTATGTTTATACAAGTTTTTACTGTTTTCAATCAATGGGGGAAAAGTATGCTTACCCGTTTTCAATGCTGTACATCTTATATTCTATTTTCATACTTGGAATCAATGTGATACTGTTTTGCATGCATACATGGTGTTATTCTATTATTCTTACAACCATTAATTCCGGGTTAGGAACCAACGGATAGGTATTGGTAGTACTACTGGTTGACACCCCCACCCTTCGACGATTGGTTAACTTGCGAGTTACCAACACAGCTGCCAGCAATCCGGCCAAGGGTGAATATATTCCGTCGAACTTATATGTATAACGTCATAGGGTTTGGTTGTAAAACACATGTTATGTGGTTTGTGCTTACAGTATGATTCCATATCAAATTCTATACAGCATCAATTACATGTTTTCAATTTAAACCTGCGGAACTCACCAACATTATGTGTTGACATTTTTGAGCATATCTTTTCAGGTGAACATAATCAAAGAGGATAACTAGAGTTGATGACTTAGCCGAGACCCTCAGTATTTCAATAAGCTTTGCAGTAGTCATGTATATCATTTGTTTCATTTGTGAACTCTGTGTAATTTGGATTTGGAATTAATAAGACTATGATAGTCGTGGAACTGACTAACTACGACACAAGTCACCATTGTGTCGGGCGACGTCATGACACGAGGATTTTGCATATAATATGTCTCTGTAATTATACCAAGTGTTATGACGATCTCGTCCGTCGCATCCTCGTGTTTCCACTATAAGCGAGGGTGTGACAGGTGCGGTGACCGGTGCAGTGACCGGTGAAGGTGGTTCCGGTGGAGGTGGCCGGTGTAGGTGACCGGTGAGGTGACCGGTGAAGGTGTCTCCGGTCCGGCTCCTGTGGTGGTGTGAGACCTAGAGGTGACCGGTGACGTGGCCGGCTTTGGCCTCCGGTGGTGGTTCTGGTGACCGCTGGCCGGTGAGACGTCGACCTCCGGTGGTGATGTTCAACGGTACTCAAGGTACCAAAAGTAGAGTTGCAGAAAATAGAATAGAGAGGAAAGAGGAAAATTCTTCAAGTTTATCACATATTAACTTTATAAAAAGAATACATCACTTACATATGAACTTGAAATCAATAGCTAAAATACTAAAACCAACAGAAGCTACATATATACCTGTCAATGCACCATGACACCAACTAATAAGTGGGAATATGTTTTAGTCGTTCAAAGGAAAAAAGTTAATTAAAATGCATCCAGACTAGCCTTGAATGCAGGCAATGTGAGTGCATAGATATACGAAACATGCAGATGATCTAGTAAGCTTCACCCCCTTGACTATTTGTCATGACATTTCACCTTTCTTTATTACTAGTGATCCTTGATTTCAAAACTCATGAGCCAACCTACATTCAACCAGAACCCAAGTCATGAGCCCATTTAATTAAATCTTCAAACTCCATACATACACATATAGACACACATCCAAAACTTAAAAGTCCCTAATAAAATGCATAATCTCCTTCCACTGTTATCTAGTTGGCATAAATCCTAAAAACGACTCTGATGGCATAACCATCTTGTAACCCGTATTTGCTATAAAAGTATTGTGCAGTATGTGCCTTAACTAAAATAACAATAAAAATAATAATAATACAAATTAACATACTACTTCATATCATTACTTGTAGTCAAAGCCATTTTTCTGGATCAAAAGATAGTTTGAGACTCCCAAGATTAATTTGAATTAGCAACCAACCATCACAACGTACCATACAACTAATATTTGAACTATACATAAATAAATGGGCTGGTGGTATACCCAGCAAACACCATGGGCTTAAAACAACAGCGAGTGTATTTCACGCTAGGCTAATCTGTTTTGCGCTAATATCCAACCTGTTATTTGGCCTGATGTTGCTTTGATGTTGTTACAGTAGTTCATCCTTTCCCCTACCGTGATGATATTTAACCTTCTTAGAATTTGTTAAACTTAATAGTAGCATGCAACAAACATTTTAAAGCCTGAAATTGTCACTTTAAATATATAGTACTAAGCCTTCATATAGCCACCATAGTATACAAACATTTGGTTAGGATGACCAGTTAGAACTCCTTGCTTCCGACCTATACACATAGAAACTTTATTACAAACTTCTATACCCTTATTTGACCCGATTATTCTTATGTAAACATACTTGATATTCCTTCTTGTAAAAATATTATATGCACATATGATCATCACCTTAATAGAAATAACCACATTTAGATATCTACAATATAGAATGTTGCTTTCAAATAACAGTTTCATGACGGCTCTTATAAATTATAATTGGTGTTCTCAAATATATAGAAAAAACAACAAAATGAATGTGACTTACATGATGCCTACTGATCAAATGAATATAATCTCGATGTAATAATAAAACCAATTGAAAGGCTTGATTTAAGCTTATGGCCAGCTAAAACGAAAACATTATGAAATTGAGAGTAAATTATAATAATAAATCAATTAGCACCAAGGTTAGTACGTGTGCTAAGCATGACAATAAATTCCTGGTATCTGCATCAAAAAAGAAAATAGTGAAGTTGGAAGCTCAATCATATACTAATGTAAAATGATGAACTCTCAAGAACAAAACTGACTTGAAATAGAAAAGGAAGTAAAAATATTCTCTCATCCAACCTGTTATGTAAAATGTTTTCATCTAACAAAGGTGTTTAATTTGGATGTTAATAGCAACGAAAACTTAAAATATAATTGAATCTAACCAATTTATTATACAACTGATTGCTTTACAAAAAAAAAGTAGGCGATAGTGTGAGTTTTGGAAGTAGAAACTTACTTCAGGAATCAAACCCGTGGATTTCATTTGGTCACAGAAGAAGCAATCTTGCAAACAGACACTTTTCATCCTATCAACATTTAATGCATGTTTGCTGGTTTCACTCCATCCAACATCATATCCTCATAAACATCCCTTTCCCTCCAAAACCAATTCTACATATAAACACCTTTATTAAGTTTATAACAGAGATTTCACAAAAAAAAATAGACATAAAATGAAAAGTTATTGATGAAAACCATTGAAATATAAGAGGGATTGGCATACCTTCGTTCATAAGTGATAAACTCAATAACAGTGTTGTATTCAAACACATTGTTAGCATAATTTCCCATGGCATAGTCATAAGCAGAAACGGAAACGTGACGACGGCCAATTGCTACAAGCATTGATCAAAGATTCGGTAACGAAATATCATAGATAGAAACAATAGATAAACGATGAAATCTGGACAATAAAGAATGACGAAATAAATTTTAATGGAAACCTACCGGAGATTGATCGGGTTACTTTATAGCTTTAAGAGGTTTCATTGAGAAGCAACGGGAGTTTTTAGGTGGCTTTGATAAGGCCATTAGAGAAGTCATGGATGATATCACGGGCAATTTCACCGGCAGTGAAGTGGTTCACCCTGTGCAGATTATTGATCTGCATAATATAATATACAAGTGAAAAGCAAGGTTACGTGGGGAGATGATGTCTGCTTTTATGGAGGATATGAAACGGTTACCATCCCATGATGATTTGCTGCTGAATTCCAGGGTGCCCATTAACTGTGCCCCAAAAAATAGCAGCAATAACAAAACTGCCTAAAACCACCGTGTAACTGTCAAAACTGTCGAGTTTACACGGTCAGGATTTAGTTTCAGCTTCATCCAACGGTCCAGATTGTTTCAGCCAGCGGTTACACTCACCGCTGGTAATATAATATAATTCTATTTGACATCATCATTGCTCAAAAAATTATTTCAAAAGGAATGAATACTTCTTTTTTTTTAACCGTGTTTTCATTCTTAATTCTAATTTTTAGTTTTTTTACTTTGGCCACTAGAGTTAAAAATTTATACTTTTGGTCACCAAACTATTTACAGTCACTTTATGTTCCCGAGCTTGACACCTGAAGTTTAGTATTTTACGGTTTAGTAGCCAATTTATTTTTGAATTTGGCCACTAAAGTTTAGAATTTTAGAGTTTGCCCATAATTTTTTTACATTGACCACTAAAGTTGTGATCTAAGAGTTTGATCACCAAAATATTTAGTATTTATAGTGATTTTATTTTTGATTTTGACTACTAAAGTTTAGTATTTTATGTTTTGTTATCAAACTTCGATTTGAGTCGGACAGATAACATCCAAAGTAATGCAGCGTTGGATGTGGGAAAATTGATTACACTCCCGCTACATATCGAGGGGAGTTATAATTTAAATCTGATAAGTGTAAGGCCCTCCTTTCCTAGGGGGACCTCACAGTTGGTCATTCACAACAAAGCATAGATTTAAAGCAATCATTTACTCATATATGTATAAATGACTATCGCAGCGGAAAATACGGTAATTTCAATTCATTACAATGTAGATAAGTTAAAATATAAACATTGTCTTTAAACATCAAAACTATTCAAAAGTCCTCTTAAGTTCTTCTTTATCAGGGATGTCAGTCTTTAGGTGCCAAGAAGCTTCAATTTCCATGCTCCCATCCCGTAGGCTCTAACTTTCACCTGTCAACTGATATGCATACAAAAGTCAGCTTCGCTGAGTGAATTCTAGGTTTACTTTGTTAATAACTTTTTAAAAAGTAATAGCTTTAGTGGTTAAAAATAATCATCATCTATCAAACATCTATACACACGGGCTATTTCTTTATCGATACTTTATCATTTCTTGTTATTTATTACTCTTCTTTATCCGTCAATTCTCTGTCACAATCGGTGCCTAGGCTCACCTAGGACTTTACCGACACGCCAATTAAGGACTTACTATCGTGCCCGATCAGGCCATTATTGTCATGCCAATTCAGGACTTACTAACCTGCCTGTTCGAGCATACTTTATCACTGGTGAGGGCACAACGAATGCAACCCTCCTTTATCAATTGCTTGCAAGGCTTTACTTTATCACTTTATCAAGGTACATGTTATGGGCCTCATAACCTTTCTTTAAGTTTCACTTTCATGTTTAGATTATACATAATATAACACAACACAATACAAGGCAATTCATTAGAAAACCCCATTTTCCATATAAGATAGTGTATAAAACTTTTCTTTAACAAACTGTTAATAAAGGTATGTATTTAGTATGCACACCGCCCCAAAACATTTAAAAACATGCGTAAAATAGGGGATCTAGAACTCACCTGAACTTGTCCGAGTAGCTTAAATTCTAAGTCACTTAAGCTATAGCCTGAATACTCTAGCTGCACGAAAGTTAATATGCAAAAACGTCATTTTCTTCATAGTTTCGCCTACAGTTTCGCTGGTAGTTTTGCTGCCAGTTTCGCTGGCAGTTTCGCTACCAGTTTCGCTGGGCAGCACTTCTGCTAGTTTCGCTAGACAGATTCGCTGCCTTGAGCGCCCAACTTTCGTTGGAATTTCCTACTTTTCGCAATGTCTATAGGTCAGCCTAGTACTTAGCGAACTTATCAGCGAAACTGTAGTTTCGCAGTAGCGAAACTGTAGTTTCGCTGGAAATCCTTTAGTTTCGCTGGATAAATGAATAGTTTCGCTGGATGAATACTTAAATTCGCTGGATCGGGGCCCAGTTTCGCTGGATGAACAGAAACTAAGAACCAGCCCGTTTTTAACCCAAAATCTTAACTTTTTACGTCCAAATCCTTGGTTTACTTCCATGAAACCAGATCTAGCCTTTTTACACTTTTTCATACGTAAAAATTTGACCTTTATGTGTTTCTTTGAACTTTTCAAAACCCCAAAACCCTAGAATCTGGGTTTGATCTACAGAAGGCCTTAGAGGTCGATTCTTACCTTGTTTTGTTGCTCTTTCCTTGTGTTTTGCTACTCCAATCATCCAGCTCTCCAATCCTTCAACCCTTCAAACTCCAAATCTTGATTTTCTTCACTTTCTCTCTCTACTTTCTCTCTCTATGAATTTGGTGGCTACGATTGCAAGGTGATGGAATGGAACTGATTATGCATGTTTAAGGGCTGATTAGGGCCCTTAAACCCATCAAGCCTAGCCCATTAAGGCTAATTTGATCCATAGCCCACTAATTTACCCCTTTATTTCTTAAATTAACCCTTAAAAGCCCATTATTATTAAATGGCTTGTTTCGGGAAATTTTGGGGCGTTATAAGTCTCCCCCCTTATTTAGGTTTCGTCCTCGAAACCTGCCTCGTCGTTAAACAGATCGGGGTATTGTCGTCTCATTTCCTCCTCGGATTCCCAGGTGGCATCTGACCTCTTTTGATGTTTCCATTGCACCTTGACTTGCTTGACTATTTTATTTCTCAATCGTTTCTCCTTCCGGTCCAGTATAGCCACTGGTTGCTTAACATAGTTCAGCTTTTCGTCCACTTCGATGTCATCTAGAGGCACGACTGCCTCACCTGGTGCTAGACATTTTCTTAGGTTCGACACATGAAAGGTAGGGTGAATCTCACTTAGTTCTTCTGGAAGATCTAGCCTGTAAGCTACATCCCCAACTCGTGCTAGTACCTTAAATGGTCCGATAAACCTGGGACTCAGTTTCCCCCTCTTCCTAAATCAGATAATCCCTTTCCATGGCGACACTTTTAACATTACCCTGTCACCCACGCTAAATTCTATTGGTTCCTTCTTCTGTCGGCGTATGACTTCTGTCTATCCTTTGCAGCCTTCATATACGCCTTGATTTTCTCCAACTTTTCCGTGGTGGCTTCCACGACTTCTAAGCTCCCTAGTTCCTTCTGACCGACATCACCCCAACAAATAGGAGTTCTGCACCGTCGATCGTACAATAACTCGTATGGGGGCATTTAATACTGGCGTGGTAGCTGTTGTTATAGGAGAACTCTGCTAGTGGCAAATGATCATCCCAGTTACCGCCGAATTCGATAACGCATGCCCGAAGCATATCTTCCGGTGTCTGGATCGTTCTTTCCGATTGCCCATCGGTCTGCGGGTGGTATGCGGTACTAACGTGCAACCTCGTACCAATTTCTTCATTGAACTTTTTTCAAAACTTTGAGGTGAACCGCGTATCTCTATCTGAAAAATCGATATGGGCATACCATGCCGCACCACAATTTCTCGGATAAACAGTTCAGCAAGCTTTTCTGAACTAATTGCTTCCTTGATTGGCAGGAAATGCGCACTCTTAGTCAGTCTATCAACTATCACCCATATCGCGTCGTGGCCTTTTGTCGTGCGCGGTAATTTAGTGATGAAGTCCATGGTAACATGTTCCCACTTCCATTCTGGTACTTCTAATGGCTGAACATAACCATAAGGTCTTAGGTGCTCAGCCTTCACTTGTAGGCACGTTAGACATTTATTCACATATGCAACCACATCTCTCTTCATCCCAGGCCACCAATAATCTTTCTTCAAGTCGTGGTACATCTTATTTGCTCCTGGGTGTATTGAGTAGCGGGTCTTGTGCGCTTCATCCATAATCTTTCTCGCAAGTCACCATGCCTCGGAACCCATATCCTGCCGTGGAAGGTCTTAACACCCAAGGTGTTCTCAACCAATTCATCTATTTTTCCCACCATCCTTTCCTTCTTGATTTGTTGTTCTTTTAAAGCGTCCATTTGAGCTTCGCTTATCCTCCTCATAACATCTGGGGTCACCACTAGTTGGCACGCCTTCACCGGATCGGTTCATATTCTTCCTTTCGGCTTAGGGCATCGGTTACCACATTCGCCTTACCCGGGTGATAATGGATTTCACAGTCGTAATCCTTTATCAACTCCAATCAACTCCTCTGTCTCATATTTAGGTCTTTCTGCTCAAAGAAATATTTCAGACTTTTGTGGTCGGTAAATATGGCGCACTTAGTTCCATACAAATAATGTCTCCATATCTTCAATGCGAACACTACTGCGGCAAGTTCCAAATCGTGAACCGGGTAATTAACCTCCGCGTCCTTTAGCTGTCTGGATGCGTAGGCTATAACCTTTCCTCTTTGCATCAACACACAGCCTAACCCGCAGTAAGAAGCATCGGAGTATAACGTTAGGTCTTCATCTCCCTCCGGTAGGGTTAGCACAGGAGCTTTGGTTAGTCTATCCTTCAACTCCTGAAACGCATCTTCTTGCTCCTTTCCCCAGTCGAACACCACGTTCTTCCTCGTTAACCTTGTTAATGGGGAAGCTATCTTCGAGAAATCTTTGATAAACCTTCTATAATAGCCAGCCAATCCCAAGAAACTACGGATTTCGAATGGCGTCTTTGGGGAATTCCATTGCGTAACTGCCTTGACTTTTGCTGGATCTACCATAACTCCCTCGGAATTTATAATGTGCCCTAAAAACTATACCTCCCGTAGCCAGAAGGCACATTTAGAGAACTTCGCATACAGTTTTTCCCTTCGTAAAGTTTCTAACACCTCCTTGATATGACAAGCGTGGTCTCCTTCGTTCTTTGAATATATCAAAATATCGTCAATGAAGCCTATCACGGATCGGTCCAACATCGGGCGACACACGCGATTCATTAAGTCCATGAACGCCGCAGGAGCATTGGTTAGCCCGAAAGACATAACCAGAAACTCATAGTGGCCATAGCGCGTTCGGAAGGCCGTCTTCGGGATGTCTTGCTCCCTCACCTTCAGTTGATGATATCCGGATCGGAGATCTATTCAGGAGAACCAGCTTGCCCCTTGCAATTGATCAAACAGATCATCTATCCGGGGTAGAGGGTATCGATTCTTCACGGTCAGCTTATTCAACTCCCTATAATCTATACACATCCTCATGCTGCCATCCTTTTTTTTTGCAAACAACACAGGAGTGCCCCATGGAGAAATGCTGGGCCTAATGAATCCTTTGTCAAAGAGTTCTTGCGGTTGTGACATGAGCTCCTTCATCTCGGACGGGGCTAGGCGGTAGGGTGCTCTGGCAATGGGTGGGCTCCTGACAGTAAATCAATCTGAAACTCTATCTCCCCGTCCGGTGGTACTCCGGGCAGATCCTCCAGGAATACGTCAGGAAAGTCCCGCACCACTGGTACATCGGACAACTCCTTCGCTTTATCTTTAACATCCTTGACGTACGCTAGATAAGCTCCGCACCCTCGCCTCATACATTTCTCCGCCTTGATCATGGAAATGATCCTTGGAACCTTGCAACCGTTATCACCGTAGATCGTAACCGGACTACCATTTGGAGCCGTTAATCGGATCATCTTTTGTTGACATACTATGTTAGCATCGTGGGCAGCTAACCAATCCATCCCTAGTACGACATCGAAACCTCCTAAGGGCATGGCAAACAATTGTGCGGGAAAGTAATGACCTCCTAGTTTAATGTGGCAATCCTCTATCACTCTAACTATTCTAATGGACTTACCATCGGCTGTTTCTACTTCGAAGGCATCACCTATTTCCTTAGTTTGGGCATCTAGTGTAGCATAGAAGGATACAGATACAAAACTCTTACTGGCACCACTATCAAATAATATGGAGGCACAAACATCATTGACAAGGAACGTACCTGACACTACGTCCGAGTCTTTCCTTGCTTCCTTCTTGTTCATGGTGAAAGCCCTTGCCCTGACCTTGAACTTTCCATCATCCCCCTTGTCATTATCCCGCTTGTTCCCGAGCCTCCCGGCTTGGCTTTCTTGCATTCACTGCTGTGGTGCCCCGACTCGTGGCAGTTGAAGCACTTGTCCACCTTCGGGCACTCTCTCGCCATGTGACCAGTTTTCCCACACCGGTAGCACCCTGGGCTACCCATTCGGCATTCTCCAGGATGCCTCCTCCCGCACTTCCCACACTCCTTGACTTCTTCGACCCCCTTCACAACTACTTGCTTTGCATCCACCCTTACCTTCTTGTTTCCCGGTTGGTAGTTACCACTTCCATACCTCTTCCCATTGTTATTCCAAACTTTCCTCGTCTCACCCACTGCCACAGGCCTGCGATGATCATACAACCTTCCGCTGAGGTCCACTGCTGACCTAAAAGTGCTAGGTCGGGCAGTGACCATATCCTACGAATGTCCAGAGGCAACCCTTGTATATATCTCATGATCCTCTTGGATTCGGGAGTCACCAAGTTAGGCACCAGACGTGCCATTTTATTGAATTTTGTAGTGTACTCCTGGTGAGTCATATTTCCAGCCTCCAAACTCACAAACTCTTGCTCAATCTTGTCAAGCTCTCTTTCCGGGCAGTACTCCCCTATCACCAACCTCTTCATCTCCGGCCACTTCATCCTCTCAATAGCCTCCTCTCCGTAAGACTCAACAATGTTATCCCACCAACATAGTGCTGGATCCAAAAGGGAATGGGAAGCAAATTTCACCTTTTGGCTTTCCCGGCACTCGCTGATCTTCAGGACGGCCTCCATTTCCCTGATCCAACGCTGAGCAGTAGCAGCGTTACCAGTGCCATCAAACATTGGGGGCTTACACCTCTGAAAATCCCGTAGCTGCACCCCTTCGCCCTCTCTTCTACCTCGGAATCGTCATGGTTACCCAGACGATTTCCCTCGTCGCTTAACTCCTCAGTCTTGACCGCTCCTTTCTTATCAACCTTCTCTGAAGATGCACTCTTTTACTGTCACCCTTAACCTGCTCCACAAATTCCGCAAGCAGAGCGGGCATCACTCCAGATAGGACCTGATGCACTCTTGGGTAATAGCTTCCTTTACTGTCTCCTTCAGTTTTGCCTGGTCAGTGGTAGGCCCCTCGGCTACCGTTTCTAGATCAACCTCCTCCTTAACTGGTTTGTCAACCGGCTTCCTGGTTGACCTTTTGGTCGGTTTCGCAGTTTCACCTGCAGTTTCTTTCGCCTTAAGAGGGGGCCTTCCCCTAGTGCTCCTCCGGGTGATCATAGTTGGAACTGCTTTCTTTGGTGCCATTCTTTCTACCTCCTATAAGATTCAGAATGTTAACATGGTCTTTCAAGGCAAGTTCAGTTCACGACAAGTTTGTAAATTTTTAATAACAGTGGCCAGTTGTGATTAACTACTTACAGAACTTCTCGTGCCCTAAACCTTCCTATCCTGAACCATACTAACACTAGAACCTACTATACCTATTCTATGCACGTATAAGTCACATAAATTCAGATAGGTATCACAGATAACATTATCATACCTTACCTCGACTCTAACTTCAATAAGAAGGCACTACCCACTAGAATGATACTTATAGCATACTTTGTTACCTCTTGGCATGGAGCTTCTTGGACTGGCATCCTTGACACTTGGTCCCATTATCTGTTTAAGTTTAGGTTTATAAAATAGTTTTCCCCAAATCTCTTAAACATTGGCTCTGATACCAACTTATAAGGCCCTCTTTCCCAGGGGGACCTCACAGTTAGTCATTCACAGCAAAGCATAGATTTAAAGCAATCATTTACTCATATATGTATAAATGACTATCGCAGCGGAAAATACGGTAATTTCAATTCATTACAATGTAGATAAGTTAAAATATAAACATTGTCTTTAAACACCAAAACTATTCAAAAGTCCTCTTAAGTTCTTCTTTATCAGGGATGCCAGTCTTTAGGTGCCAAGAAGCTTCAATTTCCATGCTCCCATCCCGTAGGCTCTAACTTTCACCTGTCAACTGATATGCATACAAAAGTCAGCTTCGCTGAGTGAATTCTAGGTTTACTTTGTTAAATAACTTTCTTAAAAAGTAATAGCTTTAGCGGTTAAAAATAATCATCATCTATCAAACATCTATACACACGGGCTATTTCTTTATCGATTTTTATTATTTCTTGTTATTTATTACTCTTATTTATCCGTCAATTCTCTGTCACAATCGGTGCCTAGGCTCGCCTAGGACTTTACCGACACTCCAATTAAGGACTTACTGTCGTACCCGATCAGGCCATTATTGTCATGCCAATTCAGGACTTACTGACCTACCTGTTCGAGCATACTTTATCACTTTATCACTGGTGAGGGCATAACGAATGCAACCCTCCTTTATCAATTGCTTGCAGGGCTTTACTTTATCACTTTATCAAGGTATATGTTATGGGCCTCATAACCTTTCTTTAAGTTTCACTTTCATGTTTAGGTTATACATAATATAACACAACACAATACAAGGCAATTCATTAGAAAACCCCATTTTCCATATAAGACAGTGTATAAAACTTTCTTTAACAAAACTGTTAATAAAGGTATGTATTTAGTATGCACACCGCCCCAAAACATTTAAAAACATGCGTAAAATAGGGGATCTAGAACTCACCTGAACTTGTCGAGTAGCTTAATTTCTAAGTCACTTAAGCTATAGCCTGAATACTCTAGCTGCACGAAAGTTAATATGCAAAAACGTCATTTTCTTCATAGTTTCGCCTACAGTTTCGCTGGTAGTTTTGCTGCCAGTTTCGCTGGCAGTTTCGCTACCAGTTTCGCTGGGCAGCACTTCTGCTAGTTTCGCTAGACAGATTCGCTGCCTTGAGCGCCCAACTTTCGTTGGAATTTCCTACTTTCGCAATGTCTATAGGTCAGCCTAGTACTTAGCGAACTTATCAGCGAAACTGTAGTTTCGCAGTAGCGAAACTGTAGTTTCGCTAGAAATCCTTTAGTTTCGCTGGATAAATGAATAGTTTCGCTGGATGAATACTTAAATTCGCTGGATCGGGGCCCAGTTTCGCTGGATGAACAGAAACTAAGAACCAGCCCGTTTTTAACCCAAAATCTTAACTTTTTACGTCCAAATCCTTGGTTTACCTTCCATGAAACCAGATCTAGCCTTTTTACACATTTTCATACGTAAAAATTTGCCCTTTATGTTTTCTTGAACTTTTCAAAACCCCAAAACCCTAGAATCTGGGTTTGATTTACAGAAGGCCTTAGAGGTCGATTCTTACCTTGTTTTATTGCTCTTTCCTTGTGTTTTGCTGCTCCAATCACCCAGCTCTCCAATCCTTCAACCCTTCAAACTCCAAATCTTGATTTTCTTCACTTTCTCTCTCTACTTTCTCTCTCTACGAATTTTGGTGGCTAGGGTTGCAAGGTGATGGAATGGAACTGATTATGCATGTTTAAGGGCTGATTAGGGCCCTTAAACCCATCAAGCCTAGCCCATTAAGGCTAATTTGATCCATAGCCCACTAATTTACCCCTTTATTTCTTAAATTAACCCTTAAAAGCCCATTATTATTAAATGGCTTGTTTCGGGAAATTTCGGGGCGTTACAATAAGCATATTATTTTCCAATGAGCTATTAGTATTAATGATGAGTTGGATCGTGCGATGGAAGGGGTGTCATCAAAACTCTTTTACGACATATCTTAAATACTGATTATATTTAGCTGCTACGCTGCCATTGTTATTATGTAGATATTAGTAATTAAAATAAGTATTAAAATAAGATAATACTTAATGTAATGGATTAAATAATCTTCATGTGTATTAAATAATATACTAATTATGAGAAGTTTGTTAAATGGGGACAAACTAGGAACTATCGCATATGAGTTTCTAGTATCAAAGATCATAATAAACTTAAAAAATTCGTTTCTTACCTTTTGACTTATTTGATGAATTTTGATCAAATTGATCAATTAATTAATACAATTACACTAAAATGTCTAACAGGCACGTCTAACATAGACAATTAGAAAAAATAGAAAAAGTAATGTGACGCTGATGTGTCATGTGAGAAAGATAAGTCTCTAAGCTTATAGATAAAGTGTTTCTATGGTAAGGTAATATTGTGATTTGTTTTCATTCCAAATATTACATATATGATGAATGCCTTAGTTTTAAATTGTGTGATGCGCTATGATACGTTATGGTCCAAAAAACTGATGTGTGATGCATGCGCATCACGTATACGATGCGTTTGTATAAAAATACCAAATAAAATAATAATACATAAGAATTGTTATATTATTAACACTCAAACATAAAAACATACTTATAAAACATTTGTAAAACATACTAAAACATAAAAAACATTTAAAAGTTAAGTATGCATACATAAAAGAAAACTTAGAAACATAACAAGCAAAGAAAATTGGTTAAAGAAAGAAATTAAAAAATCAGTACAAGAAATAACAAAAAAGAAATAAAAAAAATAATGCTTTCATTGTTTATGCACTCCAACAAATTATCACATTGGAAAAATCAAAAATCAAAATCATTAAGTAAACAAATATATTATCACATTGCAACAAATATTATTATTACATTGCAACAAATTATTATTATTACATTGCAACAAATTATTATATTATTATTATATTATTATTATTATTATTATTATATTATTATTTATTATTATTATATTATTATTATTATTATTATTATTATTATTATTATTATATTACCGTTACCGTTACGCCACCGCCACCGCCACCGCCACCGCCACCGGCCATCGCCATCGCCGCCGCCGGCGCCGCCGGCCGCCGCCGATGTTTGCTAACAGTTTCGTTGAGGTGAAGTTAGTTTGTTCTAACGTTAAATCAGACAAAAGACATCCACGTGAGAGTATTTTTGTTTATCATGCATGTTGCTACAAGGGTCTTAACACAGAGATTAAGAACCGAGAGCAGTGCAAGATGAGGCTTTGTGCTTTGGCTCAGGTCTGGATTATGAGACTGTGTATGTGTTGGTTTGATTATCACCTTGGTTGTGTCTTATCCTTGGTATGACTTAGGTATTTATATCATGCACATTTTTGTCTATCCTCTATTTTGGTAGCCTGTATTTATCAATCTGGTCTCAATCTTCCTTGGTAGGAGATCTTACTCCCCTTAGTGCAAAGGGTTTCTGTCTTAAACATTACTCCTTTTGTCATTATAGTTGACTTTTGCTCCCTTTCATCCTGACTCGTTTGTTTGTCTTACTTGTTGTGTTTATTGTGTTCCCCATATGCTTCTTGTATTCACTCGGACTTCTTCTATCAGAAGAGACTTGTGCTTTACGGTGATGATGCTTGGTAAGCGGGGATAGTCGCGGCTTCTACATATGTTTTCACATGAGGCCAATCTTGGTAACGTTCCATATGGGTCGCGGCTTCTTTTGAATGGATTCCCACCGCGACATGCAACCGAGGGGAGTGAGGCCGAGCCGCATCTTCCTTCGAATAGGTCCTAGCCGCGGCTTCTCTTGAATGGACTCCCAACCGCGGCTTCTTGGTATCTATTGTGGTTTGTCCTAAGCATCTATTGTCGCGTCTTCTTTGATCCTAATCCGGGTTCACGTGTTGGTACCCCTTCAAGTCCCCCCATCCAATATTATGACTTTAATCATCATGTTGGACTATTCCTTGGTTTTCTCCTGTCTTTTCACCGTGGTGACAATGTTATGATTGTCACGAGAAGGGGTTTTCTGACCTGAGTCCATAGCAAGTCGTTTTTGTGTTGCTAAGGTCCCACGGATGGCGCCAATGTTGCTACAAGGGTCTTAACACAGAGATTAAGAACGAGAGCAGTGCAAGATGAGGCTTTGTGCTTTGGCTCAGGTTTGGATTATGAGACTGTGTATTGTGTTGGTTTGATATCACCTTGGCTGTGTCTTATCCTTGGTATGACTTAGGTATTTATATCATGCACACTTTGTCTTATCCTCTATTTTTGGTAGCCTGTATTTATCAATCTGGTCTCAATCTTCCTTTGGCAGGAGATCTTACTCCCCTTAGTGCAAAGGGTTTCTGTCTTAACATTACTCCTTTTTGTCATTATAGTTGACTTTTGCTTCTCCTTTCATCCTGACTCGTTTGTTTGTCTTACTTGTTTGTTGTTTATTGTGTTCCCCATATGCTTCTTGTATTCACTCGGACTTCTTCTATCAGAAGAGACTTGTGCTTTACGGTGATGATGCTTGGTAAGCGGGGAGCCGCGGCTTCTACATATGTTTTCACATGAGGCCAATCTTGGTAACGTTCCATATTGGGTCGCGGCTTCTTTTGAATGGATTCCCAGCCGCGACATGCAACCGAGGGGAGTGAGGCCGAGCCGCATCTTCCTTCGAATAGGTCCCAGCCGCGGCTTCTCTTGAATGGACTCCCAGCCGCGGCTTCTTGGTCTCGGTTGTGGTTTGTCCTAAGCCGCATCTATTGTCGCGTCTTCTTTGATCCTAATCACGGGTTCACGTTGGTACCCCTTCAATGCATTTTCTCAATTTAGATTCACATAACCTTTTTATTTATGATCCTTATTGGTCACTACGTTATGGTTAATTAATGGCAAGATCGGTCACCCATTTAATGCCCAAAGAACATACAAACTCAAAAAAACCATGATGGATATTTAATAACAAATAATCAAAGAATATTACTCAAATGATATGAATTGAAAAAATATTGTCAACATCATCAAGAAATACCAATATCTGCTTTCAACAAACCCTCAGTATATATACCAACACCAACTCGCCTTATTCCTATAACCTTTAAATGCATCATATAATATAGTCGTATATACTTACG
Organism: Flaveria linearis; assembly: GCA_024085815.1. Classification (NCBI taxonomy): domain Eukaryota; kingdom Viridiplantae; phylum Streptophyta; class Magnoliopsida; order Asterales; family Asteraceae; genus Flaveria; species Flaveria linearis. The sequence continues at coordinate 74,656 of JABSNV010001172.1, forward strand.
AAACAAAAGACAAGTATAATGATCCTCTCCACACCAGCAGAGAGCTGTTTTTCTCTCTAACGTTACCGATAATTTAAGTTCCCTTCAGCTTTCTTTTTCTGCCAAGAGTTCTTTTGGTTTGGTGAAGGATAAAATGACGCAACATGAAGAAATAAATGAATGTTGAATGAAATTATCATGATGAATTTGCTTGACTTCTTATTAACGGCTTTTGGCAAACGAGAAGCTTTTCGTCATTGTTACTCTTGATTTCAATAACTCGTGCCTCCCATTTCAATCCTGAGGTGATGGATCTTGCTGATTCAATAAGCGAAGTGGTGTCACGTAGTATCACCCAACCCTGTGTTTGGTTTCCATAATAGTAATTAGCAAAATGGAAAATAGTAGATGGATAGAAACTAAAACTAAAAGATTAACACACACACACAAATCTTATATAATCAGGTTCTAAAAGACACAACTAAACACACCTTAAATGCACACACAGATTAACACATAAATCTTGTAACCATGACCCATACCATTGCATTAACAAACTACCTCATCTATACTATCTTGTTTAGATGAATGATATATTAAGAAAATTAATCAAGATACATACCTCTGGACGGAGTAACCGATCGATTTCATAAAAAAGATCAAGCACGCTGCAATGAGACTGCTTTGTGGTTTCAAGGGATAAAAGTCCATCAGCATGCACCATATCATATGTTCTAGGATAAGTTGGAAATGGTTCACACCTAACAACATTACCACCAACGAAAGTAAGTAAATATTATGTAGCGGATTATATTTTTGCAAATGATTCCACGTAGAGGTGGCGTTTGGGATATGTTTTATTTCAAAATGGCCAAACAAAAAATCGGCTAAAATAGGGAATTAAACAGGTTCAAAATCACCCAAAGGCTTATCCCTTATGCTACAATCTTGTAGATCGCGTTATTCAAAGATTTAGATTATTACTACAATATAGTTGTCTCTGTAAGAGGAACGATTTAGATTAATACTGTAATATAGTTTTAGTAAAAAAATTAGGGTCAACGCAACTCGATTAACTTTTACCCCATTCGTAACCCGTCTGACCCATCAATCTCACCACCTCCGGTTCCAAATTCAAAATGGGCAAAGAAAGTGTTGGGGCAGAGTGGTGGGTAGGACTTGACCCGTTACCCATCCCGTTGCCACCTCTTAAGTCAAAGTAAAAACAAGATTAAAGCATACCAATCATGCAACACGCCGACAAATCCCCTATCGAGGATAAGTGGAAGGTGGTTGACCCCGCTAGTGGGGACAACATTCATCACCCAAACAGATTTTTTGGCATCCAATAATGCGGAATTAAAACCACCAAAATGGGCATTCATGTCTAGCACATTTCTGACCATATTATAAGGTGGAATAGGGTCCTCTTCACCAGGTCTCTTTGGGTGATCTGAAAATATTAGCGGGGAGAGTAGAGACCAATAATCTGTAACTGCTGACTTCGGTTAACATTATCTTCCGCAAAATCATCTGGTAATACACCTGATAAGACCATATAAAAGTGAAATCAATACTTTATCTATTATTAGGGCATAAAACACATTTTCTAAAAATAGACGGCTTAGGTAGGTCAACCCGGGAACTTGCCATGTTGCCTCGAACACAATCCCAGTTTTAGTCACTTAATAGTTACCAACTTTTACCATTGTTCCACCTAGGTCAATAAAACTATTTTTTAGAGGTTTAACCACTAAAGTTTCAATTTTGTTTCAATGTTGGGAAGTTTTTTGAAAATTTCACCTCCAACCTATATTACTTACCAGATACGTATATTCGTGTGGTTTTGTAAGTTGAGTGAAAATAGTATGAAAACTGATGACATGCCACATCATCAATTTATACAATTGGGATGCAATGTCAATGATTTTACATATTCTACACGCAGTGTCAGCGTATGCAACCGAGTTATATAGGTTGCAGGTTGATCTTTCATACAATTTCACATTAGATTGAAATAAAATTGGACTGAAGTGATTAAACATCTCACAAAATGTTTGGGTGACCCAAGTGGAAAAATTGTTGAGCTTGGTTGCTACTTAGTGAGATACTTGACATTTGCCCATAATTTTAAAATATAAACTTTCAAATATAAATATAATAATATATAATAGAAGATTACCATGAACCGCAAGTTCCTTGGAACTTAAGGTGGCTCTGGAAGGCCAGGTGGCCCTTTCCTCAATAGGAATCCATCTCGGCTACGGGTCCCGCCTATGCATGCCTCAAGTGGATGGTAATAAGGAGATTCAACATCACGGCCCTCTTTGCAAACTAAAGGGCCTGGCCCATGTTTCCTACAGTAGATAATGACAAGATTAAGATTTAAGATAACTCGCAAGTTATAAAATTTTTATAAATGTGGATTTTTTTGTTTATAATTTAACATGGATACGCCTATAGATAATATACTTTCAATTGTTGACTCAACAAAGAATGTAAAATAAAATCTAGAGGTGTCAATGTCAACCATTTAACCATGAATAGCACTTTTTTTTATTTATCTTAAAAGGGTCAACGTGACAAATTTTATATAAATGTGGAATGTGTAAATAAGTCGAGCGACCCATCAAAAATCTATTTTTTATACATACGACTCTACCCATATCATTTTACTCAAATTTAGATTATTGTAGTTATATTGTGTTTGGTCAACCCAACCCGACCCATCTTACTAAAAATGGCCGCTTCATCCAAACCCATTTTGACCCGTTTCCCAATCTCTACAACCAGCCCATCATACCACTTCCAATAAACTATAAAAAGGCAAACAATGTAATAAAGTTCAAATGCATGTAAATGTACCTAGAAGCATAACAATCTTTCTTGCTAGGTTTTTTCCACACGACTGTTTTATCTTGTTGTGATAATAAATCCCAACACAGATCTTTAGCAAATTACGAACAAAATCCCATCTTTTTAGATTTTCTTTATCACGAACAGAAGTCGGCGTGTTAGCAAACGGTGAGGTCCAAACAAAGTATCCACCTGGCCTCAAAAGTCGGTCAACCTCTATCAAATATGTGTCATCTGTAACAAACAAGAAAGGAAAAATAAAGTATAATTCAAACTCAATCTTCATGAGACCAACAAAAAAAAATGAACATAAGACAAAGGGCTAACTGTACGAAGTAAAAACAAGCTTTACACTTTTTCCTAATTTCAGAAACCTACTCTGTGGCAAGGATTAATTCCATGATAGTGGCCACATCACATATCACATATGAAAGAACTACTTATTTGAAAAGAAAAATAAAATTTTTATTTATTTCTAAAAATAGTTATTAAATGTCAAATCAGACGTCTCATGGCATGTATGGCACATCATCAATTTGCAAAAGACTAGTGAACAATGACTTTGCTACAATCTGTAAAAAATGTATCTTGGTTGCAAGAACTGGTAATAAAATGTAAGATGGTTTCTATTTTGCTCCTAATTTAAAGTTGGTTGCTGAATTCGGAAAAAAGTGAGAATCTCTCTTAATTGCCCTACAATTTAAAAAAAAAGCATACCTTTCTTATCCCATTGAACACCATCCCATGCACTATGAATCATGTCAAATGAAAGTGATGGAAACGGCAATTGTTTTGAAGCAAATGAACCAACAATTGCAGGGAGACCACGTTCAAGTGCTATTTGAACTTGACTATCGGAAGACTCATAATTTGCAATGCACATTGTAAAAGTTGTTTTGGAAATAAATGTGCTCCAAACTACCATAGCCACAACCTATATCTAACATGGTTCTCACCTGAAAAAAATGGATAAAAACTGTCATAAAACTATGCAACTTTATCATAAGAATGGTAGAAAGCAGAGGTGGCAATTTTGACCTATCTAGCTATGGATGGGTTGATTCAGGGTGTATTATGTTTATATCATTCAGGTCCAATGGGTTAAATCAAAAGGATTAGCTTCAAGGGTAAAGGGTCAAAAAATAGGTTAAAACATGCCAAGTCTACTTTTAATGCATACGATCTCCTAGCTTCATTTTATCAATGACACATATTTTTGTTGTAATTATTTTGTTCCAGTAATCATAATTAGAGAATTATTTAACTATAAAAATCAAAGAAATGGATGAAAAAGTGTTTGCAGGTCAATCCAACCTAGCCCACTAGGACTATTTTAACCCGAAACCCGTTTTGACCCGTCACCCAATTTGCACATGCTGCCATCTCTGGTATAAAGAGATTTTTTTACATACCCCAGCTTGTACAAGATACGATTCGTTTCTTAAACCAATCATTTCTGCTATTTGATGTGAGTAGTCTTCGATATTATCATCTACCATTGAAGATGCAAAACTAAATGAAATTTGGTCTTCATCTAACATCATCATCCTGCAAGAATGTAATCATATGAAAGTAAGATAATGGATGTGCTTTATATATATACACAAACCTATTTTTTCTTGGTGTTCGGATGTGCATTTTAAAGTTGAGCATCTGAATGAATAATTAGGAATTTAGGATCATAAAATTAGTTGTAATAGAATGGATTGTATGACATAGTAATAGGACATGCTTATATGTTCAAAGTTGTTATAATCAAAACAAAGTATGATAACTTAGGAAATTAATACTAAAAATAACCAAGAAACCGACATTTTTCTAATAAGGTGCTATAACTCTTTCAGAAGTCAGGTCATGTTAAAGAAGGGGTAAATAAGTAACTTTGTAGAGCCCTTTAAAAATTGTTTCGTTGTAGCTATTATGAAACTAATACCCAAAACTGATCATTTGGACGCCTAAAAACAATAAAACCTGATTATTAAGACAAGTTACAACAATTAGATATGCAATTGTAAAACGTAGGCCGTCTATGAGGAAAGTAACTCCTGTGCTGTAACTTTAAATTTATTAAAATGTTACTGACCTCTTCGTCAAGCTTCCAGAGGAAAGTACCTCCTGTGCTGTAACTTTAACATTATCAATCCAAATTACATCTCTTCCAGTAGGCCATCTATGAGGAATTTTATACTTTGAAGGAGCAAGAATTAAACATTTTGTCTAGACATGGGCCCACATCGACGGTCAAATTCTTTCCCTTCCGTCAAACCCAACTCAAGATTTTCTGTAGTATTGAAACAAGGCACAAAATTTTCGATTCCTGGAGGACAAAACTCAGAATCTTTAAATCTAGTAGCACCAAGTGACAGCTCACCAATGTCCCATAAATCTGAAACAAGCTGTTCTTGCAGCCGTCTATAGCCATGAATCGTATGACTTTTACTACCACTGGTGAGTGAAAGTGTCCATGAAAGAGATACGGTAAGACCAAGAATTACTATTAAAATCAAACTGAATTAAGGATTAGTAACGTCAACACATGGCGATTTCTCAAAGTTGAGGAGGTGAATTGATCAGAAACTACAAATCCATTTTCAATGGACTCTTGTTTGGATGATGTATTGTCTGAAAATAAGAACTGGAAGGGGTTCCTTAAAGTTAAAGATACATGATCAGAGGATGTTTTTGAATTTTGTCAAAATCTTCTTTATCTGTTTTAATCTTCATTTGTGTATCTTCCAAATAATCTTGAATATTTCCTGAAAGTCTTCCCCCACCCAAAACACCTCGATGAAGCGGTCGGGACATTTCCTGTTTTAAACCATTCAACATAACTTCATATCAAAACAAACAATAACAAAAGTAACATATTCATAGCAGATAAGTTGATACACAATCTCTTCATATAATCACTCCACTAGATCCAATAATCCAAAAAAATTCAACAATTCTTCCCTAGTTATCAACCAAGATCCTACATAGCTACACTCCAACCACAAGCACTTCAGTTTAATGCCGAAAAAATTCATCTAAACACAGCATAACAGAATTACAGAAAGCCAATTTGACAGAAAGCAAAGAAGCATTCAAATCAACATAAAAATATGCACAATTGAGAAGAACAATCTGTTTACCTCAATTAGATAAGATAAATCCACCCAAAATCAACAAATTTTGCCAACAATTGCTCAATTCCCCATCATTTCTCCTCAATTTCTTCCCAATAACACACACAACTAACAGTGAGTGTAGATTTGATCTTACAAATGGATCCAATCACAAGACACTAGTCACTTGGACTGTATAATAATATGAGAAAGAGAGATACAGATAAGCATTTTATACAGAGTGATGACCAAAGTAGACTAGATGCATAATGGATCAATGTCAACTCAAACGCGTTTATAACGATTCACACTAGCTCAATCAATGAGATTCACTTCAAATTAATAATTTAATCAGCTTCATCAATCACTATCTACCGCGAACCACCACCACCGTCGAAGGTGTAGATCTGCCGCCGGAATCGCCGGTCAATATATACACATTTATTTATATATATTTTGGTTGGGGGTGGGGGGGTGGGGGGGGGGGGGGTGTTGTTATAGATTTATGATAGATATGTATAGCGAGAAAAATGATGTCTGATTTCACACTTTACGCAGGGAATGAAGTTGTGGAGAGGCTCCACCAGATCAGATAAACCCTAGGAATTTCAAATATTCGTCACTCTAAATTCCAAATCTTTCTGTTTCCGTTTGAGTTCTGGTTTCAAACCCAGACAAGTACTTAAAAAGACAATAGCTCTTGAAAGTATGAATTATAATAAAAAATATTAATTTATATGTGAAGGAAAAGTTACAAATATTAACCTAAAAAGATCAACATCTTATCTTTTACTTAAACTCCAACCAATCATTGACTTGCAACTCTTCACAAATCAAAGGAAACAACCTTGATCAACTAAACTAGTGAAGAAAAACGTTCATTGACATTACATCATGTTGTGATTGTGGTTTGTATATCCAGACTGTAGTTTAATTTGAATATTAATTTGTTTCATGAGGTTGTTAGCTTAGGTTCTTTAATAAAACTGGTTCCTTACCGTTTTTCAACAAAACTGGAGCCAGTTTACCGGTTAGGAACCGAACCGATTAGCTTACCATAAGGATTAGTTTCGGTTTTCATAATTAGGCTATCTTGTTTCCGGTTTCCAACTGGTTCCGGTTTGGTTTCAGTCGGTTCGAACTGGTTGCACAACCCTAATTTTACTTTAGATACTATCCAATATTTTGTGTTAGCTTATTTGAATCTAAAACTTAGTGGTCTTTATTACTACCGCCCAGGAACAATAACAGCTTTAATTTCTTTTTTTTTTTCGGTTTTAAATTGATAAAATCATGTGAAGGTTGATGATGAAGCCGATTGTCTCACCACAGAGGCTTACGTCGTACCCACCCAACCCGAGTGAAGCTGCATGCAAACCGGAGGGACAACCCCTCCACCCTAAAAATTCAAATGACTTATTGGTCGATAATATTTTTACTGATAGTTTGGCTAATAAGTTATAAAACTTATTTTTCTGGATCGGTGAGCACTACACTACTCTACATCTATTCTACTTTTAAAATCACCACAACCGCACTCTGCAAAATGTAAACTTACAATATTTGGTTGAACTTGAGTAGTACACTACTTTACCATCAGTATTTCCTTTTAAGACAAATATAACAATTCTAACTTTAACTTTCGTTACGCAATCAACTAGCATAATCATCAAAGATTTATGCTTATTTTTTTACCGTATATAGCTTATAATGATGATCGTAAATGAAATGATGAAACTTACAAACACAGTCAAGTAAAAATCAAACATAACTCTATGGTAAATACAGAATGACTCTTGTTAATAATATTGAAAGTTATAAGTGTTATGATCGAATCGTCAACAGAGAATATTATCTTTCAATAGTTAGATTATTAAATTTTAATATTTTTTGAATTTCTATATATTCTTTAATACCTTGATCCATATCAAAGTCAATATGTCAAAAACTTAAAACATGAAATTCGTTGACTTTTATAGATTCTCTCTTCATATTTTTATTGGCATTAAATGAATACCGTATGATTTAAATATTGTTTAATCGGTTTAACATTTTATCTAACTTTTACAGGTAAGACTAAAATTTATAATTGTGATAAAATTACTTTACAAACTCACAATCTACGCATCCGTGTGTTAAAGTTGTATATGAATGTTGAAAAGATAAATTTATACGTGTGAATCAACGTATTATAGTTGTGGATGAATGTGTTACTAGAACGCCTTTGGCATAATAGTTGTTAAAGTCATCCATCGACGTATTAAAGTTATGGTTGTGTGGTTAGATGTATGTATTAGCATTAAAAAATGCATCAATATAATATGTGATGCACAAATGTTTAACTATAATGCACAAGTTGTATTCTTACATTTCATAATTGTTAGACCATATTATGTTTCTTCAATTCATGATATGGATGCTAAATGCTTAAAATATATTTTGAAGTTTTCTATTTTTGTAACCTATAATTATGATATAGAAATTTATGGTTGTGATGCATCAATCTATTAATCACTAATTTACACCTATCTAATATGATATCAAATTATAACCTATATAACATATTTGTTTTGTAATTTACATGTGTAATATACACAAAAATACAACTAAGATACAAAAGAATTACAAAGGTGAAGGTGATGGGTAAACTTATTAAACTAAAAAATGATAATCTTTATGTACTTAAATGTAAAGCATACTTTAACTAGTTATTGATGACACAAGTGACTTCTTAATTCAACTATTAAACTACTAATACATAACTATTATAACAACACTAATAATAACTGTTGATAAAAAAGTAATATCACGTTCACGTTATAGCAAGTTGTTTACAAAATTGGTACAACATTTCTAAAAATGATATAAGTGTTAGTGAATGCATATATGCTATATCATTATTTCATATTACGATACAAATAAAGAACATGTTACATAAGTGTTATATATATTTATTTATATGTATATTCTACATAACGATATATCAAAGTTACAAGCTCACTTTGATATATCATATGTCACTTTGATATATCAAAATTATAAACTCACTTTAACAAAGACAGTTGGTGATTAGACAATTAAAGCAATTCATGATTTTACACGAAAAGCATAGTTTTATTTTTATTCAAACTTGATTATGATGTTAACCAGAAAATCTTTACTTATTATTAACTTTTAATTGTGTATGACATTATTTTAGATAACATGTTTCTAAAAAAATGCTTAAAAAGGTTGACAAGAGAAACACAACTGATTAGTTTAACAAATCGGGTTCAAGTAGGTTTATAATCAAGTGTCTATGGAACTGGAGTTTACAATAATACATTGGAATATAGTATGTTTTAGATTGACATATAATGAACGTAGTCTAATGTCAAAACAAAAGCCACAATTCAAAAATCACATATCTAGAACATGACAAAGACTATGAAATCCTAATCATTAACATGCCATACCAAATTACACGTTACTCATCTACTTTAATAAAATAAAATAACTTTTAATCACATGATTATTTTTTAGCATTTTCACGGTATCTACACCTAGGCTCCACCTAGGACTATTCATGTGTCACCATCATAATAAATTTACAATTTTATAAAAATTTTGATTTAAAAAAGTTTGCTTAATAACTCTCATTTAATACTATAATAATCAAGACATCTTTCTAGAAATAAATTATATTTATTAAAAATACTTTAATAAGACTTGATTTTGTTAAAAAATAGCTGATAATTGTTAAAACTAAAATAATTTAAAGAAATATATAAAAGATTTAGTATATTTATGAGTAATAGTTTTTTTCTTTTTATAATATTATTTATAACTTAAATATGTGTGTTGTATATAATAAATTTATTGATATGCTATATATAACATACATCACATTATACATATATAATATATAATTTATTATATAATTGTTATTTCAACGGTATAATATGTAACCTAGTAGAACAAATAACAAAATTTTATATGAAAGTTAACTACTTAACAATCCGAACATAAAGTGAGAGTGATCAAACTAAAACTGAGGGCAACTAAGCATATGATTTAAGGACGTATATAAACTTTATTTGTATTTAATCATACATTGTAGCAATAACGGTTATAATATTTTTAAAGAACGACAGAAACGATTTATTATTAAAACAAAGCATACTTCTTATTGGTATACTAGCATTTCTAAGCGAAATAATATAACTAAAAAATATAATGAGTGTTCCTACTTCCTATTGATATAACTTAATCACATGCGTCATCTATTGACATAATGACATCTTTGGCGTAATATAGGTTATTCTACAAAATGTATTTTTGTTACAAAGTGTGAGAAGACACAATGATACACAATGATACTAAAAAAGTCACAAAAAGTTTATATCTCACAATCTAAATCGAATTTTAAAAAAATACTTCGGAGTCTTTGTTCATCTCGTTGTCTTCTTTCAGAAAAAAAATATAAAAAAATTAATTTTTTTATTGTGTCATTGTGTCTTTTTATTGACATAATGACGTCATTGTATCTTTCATAATGACACAAAGAAGTTATTGTGTTTTCATAAATGACACAATAAAAAAACGTTAATTTTTTATTTTTTTATTTTTTCGTTTATTTTTTTCTTATTGAGGACGACTAGGAGAACAAAAGCTCCGAATGCTTTTTTGAAATTCGATTTTGATTGTGAGATATAATTTTTTTGTATATTTTTTTGACTTATTGTGTCTTTTTTTGACTCATTGTGTCTTCTCACACTTTTTAGTAAAAATACACTTTGTATTTGAACTTTAAGATTCAAATATTATATTATTAAGATTCAAATAATATTCTAAGCATGCAAAAGGAATAGAATTCGATAATATATCAAGAACATTACTCAAATAACCTAATGATCAAAAGAATCTTAGTAATTACTAAACTTTTCTTGAACGCAATTATATATAGCAATTATTATCTTTGTATGCATTATGTGTTGTACAATGCATTTTAGTGAGTTGTACTATTTTTTTAAATCTATAAATTTTTTTAACCCAATAATTTTACATGTTTATAATTTAGCCCTAATTTTTTTACTATCAACTTGATCCCCTATATTTTTCATATTATATAAATTTTTAGTTTATGTTCGGTCCTTTCATTTGGTTTTATTTTTGTTTTTAATTTTTATTAATCTGAGTTTTTTGATGTTGATGAGAACTGGTTGTGGTGTATCATTAGTATCACTTGACATAGTTTTACGCCTCTAGTTACAACGCGAATAACCTAATAGTAATTATTTACTAATTACGTAAACAAGAAAATATAGAGTTAAACAAAAAAAAGTTAAATATAATTATGATAGTTGAATCGACATGATTAGTTAATAGAATTTAAGCGAAAACGCTCAAGGTTGAAACATGAGGTTTTCTCAGTTGTGAGTTTTCTTTTAACGAAGTCGGGGGTGCGGTTCCGGTTGAAAAACAGATAATCCGATTAAGATAACATATATATTTCGTAACAGAGTCGTACATTATGATTTACCGTTGAAAAAAAGTTATAAATTACATATATAAATAATAAATAATTAAATACAAATAAATTGTATGAACAATTAAGGGAAGATGTACGCGGTTTTTAAGGGAAGATGTACGCGTCTTTCCCCCACTTTTGTGGGGAGGCCGTTTCCACGGATCGAACCTAAGGGACCGAAGGTCTCAGGTTCGATCCGTGTAAACGGCCTCCACAAAAATGTTGGGGAAAGATCGCGTACATTTTCCCTTAAATGGGACGGACCCTCCCTAACCCTGCGAAAACACGAGAGATATTGCAGCACCAGATACGCCCTTTAAATTGTATGAACAATTACAATGGATTTTAATGTAGGGAGGGGGAAGCTCACATGCATTGATGCATACACGTTCCAAAAGATATAATTATTATTTATAATTTATAAAATATGGGTGTGGGACCCAGTTGGAGGCGCGTTATTGTGTCGGTGATGCCTTTACTTCCTTTGTGACCAAACCTCAAAAGCCGAAAGCCTATTCATTATTAGTCATAAATTTCATATTATATGTGTGACAATTCAATAGAATAGAGGCAAAACCACATATAACGTTTATATAAATATATATGTTTAAATACGATAGTTTAATATAGGTGTTCAAAAAATATCCGAATCCAAAACTAAATCTGAAAATATTCGAGAATCTAAACTAGAAATATGAGAAATTTTCGATTTTGGATTCGGTAGCGTTTTTGAGGATTTTTGGATATTCAAATATCCGAGCTATCCGAAAACATAAAGTATTAAATAATAAATATTAATTAGAAATTTCGGATGTTTCGAATACTATTCTAAGAGCTTCAGATATCCGAAAGGTTTTTGATATATATATTAAATTTTTATAATAATCATTAAATAGTACATATTTTTTAAAAATTTGAATATTCATTCGAATTCGGATAGTGAAATCAATCCAAAATTTCCGGGTATCCGAAATTAAATATCTGAACAAATCCGATCTAACACCCCTAACGTTTATAGTACCATAAACTTAACTTCTTACCTTACCGATAAATAAATGGCCCTTTGGGTTTACTTAGAACACATGTTTATAATAGCAAACAAATTTGACGATGAGTAGCAATGAATTTCCAACACAATACACTAATATGATCTTGAACAAGACATTTATGACATTTGTAATTAATATGTTATCGGGTTCAGTTAGAACAGTTGTAATGATACTAAACAATTAATGGTGAGTTTCAATGGATTAGTATCCATGGCGTCTTGATAACTACTCATTGATGAGTTGTATATAACATGTTGATGAATTGTATGTATACGTAGACAAGTCACATCATAGGACCTAACAAATAAATTGATATGTAAGTCATTCCAATAGATTACACTAACCTTTTTATATGTGCTTATAAACGTGGGCACCTCATGTCACACCTTGTTTTAAGGACATCCTTGGTGTATAATCACAACAATTGGTACCATTTGATTTGAATAAACAAAGTACAACACATTTGATTGAATAAAATATATCTCATAACACAGGGATTTATATACAATTTTTTGTTTACACAATGTTGTTATTATCAAAACAACGTTACCAAACTTCATGTTCAGAAGGCAAGTTTCTAAAATATATAAATCACAAGATAAAATTATACGTCTAGGGAGCCTTTGTCCTTTCAATATATACCTTTGCTATCAAAATTTATGCTACAGGTTGTTTATGTTAGGAAATCATACTCTTTTAACATAAAGATCCATAGATTTCCTTTATATATTAATAGAATTAATACAATTAACTTCATGTTGATAAAAAAGTATTTTAGTTTTTAAAATATAAACTTATTCACCCTAGTAGCACAGCAATAACTTAAATTTCTCTATAAACTTAAAATGTAATCATATAGTACTTCTACTAGGCATCTTAGACTCAATATCTCCAAATAATGGTTCCACACGTTAACAATGGTATAATATTGACTTAAACGAGGTATAATTAGTGTATCAAGGGAAGTATCATAATTTAGTTTAAAGAACAAAAGTTCATAATGTAAACTTATATTTTGTCACACATTTCCAAGGCAGAAGCGCAGAGGGGCGACAAAATTATATCTCACAAACAAGTGGATCGAAGAAAATTTATAAATATGCATTTACTGAAATAAATGTATCCGCGTCACAGAATATGAAGTTTAAAACATATGAACCTAACTCTAAGCCTATAATAAGCAATCTTCATTTGTGCCCTAGATGTGTATAAGTGTATCCATAAGTTAAACACTTCAATTGTTTAAAAAAAGTTATGCTTAATAAAGTCAAATAAAATGGATGAGTGGTAGTAGAGTTTTAATATTTGATAATAGTTGTTGGTAATAATCAAATTGTTGAAATCAAATAGACTAAATACATTTCTCATCCTTGGTTCTTGGAGGACCTTTTAGTTTTTGTACTTAACTAAGAAAATTACAGTAAACATCTTTTATATTTAAAAAAACTGCATGTTTCATCCCTTCTTTAGTAAATATTAATTTGTTCGTTAAATCAAGTCATATGCCTTGTATATGAGGGTAGTTTGGTTTTTAAACTTTTAACATTAGTGTTTTTTTTAATTTAATGTGTTCTAAACAAAAAAAATAAACGTTAAAAAATATTTTAGAAACCACCATCCTTCTTTAGGTCTCTTTCTTTCTTCAAACTCCGCCACCACCTTACCGCCACCACGACTCCGCCACCATCTACCACCACCGCACACTTGTGACACCTTAATAAATCTCACATTGGCCATAGACAGTAAATATTCTAGTTCATAAGGAATGTTTGGTCTTTAATATCACCAACGTGTTTTGTGCATATTGGTGTGGATGAGAGAAGAAATACACAGTTAAGCGTGATCAGGTGGCAGCAATTCAGTGATGGGTGATCTTTCTGGGAAGTTTCACCTGGGTTACTCGTGGGCAAAGCGGACAATATTGGTGGTACGATGGTCCTAGTGTTACAACACTACCTCCTCCGCCACCATCTACCTCCACCGCACCACCTCCTCCACTATCATGTTGCTAACTTTTTGGTACCAAAATATGTTAACTTTCCATCTACACTCTTGAAGCCTATATCATCTCATAAGAAAGCAAATAAAAAACCCACATTTTCCTTTTTGTTTAAAAAACCCATATCACCACATATCTACAATAAAGAAATCCAAATCTAAATCCCTTCCCCGCATGTTCTTCACTCTATCTATTAGTAGTCCACCACAAATATCACATCTTTACTAAATCAAACCATCTCCACTATTCGCATTTGCTGATTCATTTCTCCCAAATCCTATTATCACTTTCTTTATAAATAAAAGGTTGTAAGTTCTTCTAATCTTCACCTTTTGTTCTGATGCCTTTAATTCAAGATAACATTGAGAGGTTTATAGGGTACAAGTTGAATAATGTGTTACTTTTGTGATTTTTAGAATGTATATAGTAACAGAGACGTGGTGGTGGCCGATGATGGTGGAAAGGTAGTAGTGGCAAGTGGTGGTGGTCGATGACGGTGGAGGAACTGGGATGGCGAGTGGTTGTGTTCTTCGTGTGTAGAGAGATAGAGAAAAAGAGATATAGAGGTAGAGATACAAGTTTTTCATCACTGGTGGTCCAAATGGAGTGGAGGTCCGACAACACGGGGCGACGACCAGAGATGCTTTATGATGGAGGGCGATGTAACACCCGGTTACTCTTTTAAGAAATAAGAAAAGAAAGGAAATGCAAGTCAACCCAGTTAAGGGGTTAAAAGTGTCCAAAAGGACAAAACTTTGGAAGTTGGTGAATAAAGCAACATGGCCGCACATACCATGTTACTTTTCACCTATCAATCAGATTTGAGAGAGAGAGAAAGAGAAAGCAGCAGAATTCTCGGAATTTTAGAAGAAACAAGGAAGTTCGAAGTTTTTTGATAAGAATTCTCTAGTTTTTGATATTTTAGACTATTCTAGACTTGGTAGTATGCTTATAAATGTGATTGTGTGTTCGGTGTGTGTGTGTATTGTGTTTAGGTGCTAGAAACGTCTGGGAAACTCAAGAGAAGGGTATAAGCTCGAAAACAACTAAGGTGAGTTCTAGAACCCCTTTTTTTAAATATGTTTTAAACAATTTTAGGGCTAGAAAATACTGTTGGACTAAAAGAACCAATGAGCCAAGATAGGAAAACCTCTAAGTCCCACATGACATCACAACAACTGCTGAAGGCTTCATCAGCAGTTTGACAAAGACTGAAGACTCAACAGCTGAAGATCAAAGATCTAAAGACAACAGCTGAAGATCCCAAGTATTGAAGACAAGTACTGAAGTCTGAAGTACTTGCAGGATCGATTTCGGGTGGTTTCTCTCTCAACTCACTCGTGAATCAACACTCGGCAAGCAGTCTTTAGGAAGAGTTGATCACAATATAACAAGTAACAAGCAGTAAGAAAATTAACACAGCAAGTAATTTTCAAGGTACTTTTATATATTGCTTCTCAACTCAAGGATACAAGACACTTGGACTCAAATCACTTTTCTAAAGAGTTACAGGGAGAAGATAATATAATACTACCTACAGCCGGGAATACTTTGATTCCAGCTGGACACCTCTACTTACATCTATACTACAAGACTCTAGGTGAGGTCTTTCAGACATTTTGCCTGAAGTGGGTAGTCAGGACATGCCCTGACTTACCCATGCTGCCAACTAAAGTTGGTAACGTGTACTATCATCAAAAGGTGAGCAGTAGAATAAAGTAGGTCAACAATATGGCTTTCGAGAAAAACCCATGCTGTGTCAGAGGTCCGCATGCGGACTGACAAGGACCATACTTTTATCTGCTGGACTTAGCATTGTCTTCCGAAGGATAAGTGCTTCGGAAGTATAACTTCTTTCCGAAGGCACTTACACTTCGGAAGACTGCTTCTTCGAAGCTTGGAGTCTTCTTTTTTTGGGAAGCAGACTTTGTCTTCAGCTCTTTCATCAGACTTTGTCTTCGGAAGCTTTCAGACTTTGTCTTCAGCTCTTTCATCAGACTTTGTCTTCGGAAGCTTTCAGACTTTGTCTTCAGCTCTTTCATCAGACTTTGTCTTCGGAAGATATCTTCAGCTGTTGGCTCAGTTGTTGTCAGCAGTTGACTTCAGCTTTGCCTTCAGAAGATGTCTTCAGCTGTTGTTCCTAGACTCTCGGAAGATCTTGCTTGACTTCGGAAGCCCTTTGATGTAGTAACAAAAGTGACTATGAAGTGAATTTGGTTGCACCAGCCTTATCATGATCAACAAACTCCCCCTAGGCTGATGCTACCAAAACTTCACTTCTCTCTTCTTCTCAAAGTTCTCAGCACCAAGGAAAAGCAGGTGTTTATCAGTGTCTTCATTCTTTCCTGCTGTGATGCTGAGAATCTTGTACAAATCTTTGGTAGACAGCACCTCGACCCTGTCACCTTGGATTTTGTGTACCCTCTGTTGTGGCCCTCTGAAAAGAGTTAGTTGATGGGAAGTATAGTCATATTCCCATCAAACTATTGGTTCCAATTCAGGACCTTCCACCATCTGTAGAAAGGCTGTGCCTTTGGTGGTTGATCTTTCCTTGTCTTCCACTCTTTTCAGCTTCAACTCTTCTTCAATCTTGGCTCTTCGACTTCGTTCAGCCAAGTGGAGACCGCTGATGTGATTTCTGATGTGTGCAGCAGTCTCAGAGTGGAGGGGTTGGAGAATGGCTTCTCTGCAAGCTCAGCAAGATCAAATCTGCTGAGATGCAGTAGAGAGGTGGCATTAAGCCTGTTGGTGTCGCCATTCTCTCTTTCCACAACAAAGTTGTGAGAAGGTTCATCGAACCTCCACTGGATTATAGCATTTCTAGGCCCAGGAGATTGACCAGAAATCCTGTCCTCTTTCCTGGTATCCAGTAGAGTCACCAGCCTTCTTCTTAGCCTCTTCTCCTCAGCATTGAGGGTATCGGAGTTGAGACCAAGAAGTCTTGCAGCCTGGCCCAAGGTTTCTCTAGGCAATTCAAGAAATTGGCCTAGGGTGAGGGAGCTTGAAGAGTTATCAACATAGGTGATGTTGATAACCTCTCCCTCACAGGAGATACTGCTCAAAGTAGTACAATTGATGAGCCTTGTCTTGAACTCCTTAATCTCCTCAAAGGAGAGATGTTTAGGAGGCTGAGAGGATGGTCTTGGTTGTTGTTGGGTAGGCTTAGGTTTAGTGGTTTTGGGTTGAGTCTTGGTTTTAGGATGGGTATTTGGGTGTTGAGGTGATGTGGTAGGTTTGGGTATAGTTGTGGGTTGAGGGGTGAAGGTTTCATCAGTGGGTTCAGGTTTGATGGGAAAAGGGGTTGGTTCTGGAGTGGGTTGTGGCTGTGATTGAGTGGTGGGGTGAAAACCATTCCCTTCATCTCCTGTACATCTCCTTCCTTTTCCCCAAACGGATGTCAGCTTTGATTTCACTGACTATCCGCTGGAGTGTCCTTTCGGACATAGGTCCCACTTGCCTACCAGAGAAGCCATGTGCACGAGATAGTCCTTCATCCAGGCTTTGTCAGTTGACTTCTTGGTGGCAGTGACCTCCTTCTCTCTCCTCCCTCTTCCTCTTCACCTTTTGCTTCTCCCTAGCAGCCTTCTTCCTTTCCTTCTCCATTTGATCCTGCTCTTTATTGTGGAGCAGCAGGATCATGTCATTCTGTCATGTGGAGACAGTTCAGGAAGACTGAAGCCTCTTGAGAGTAGGAATTTGATCCTCTCCTCCTCTCTAGCTTCAGGGCTGCCTCCCTCTGCTCTTCCTCTGCCTTCTCCAAGGCCAACCTGGCTTCCCTTTCTTGTTGTAGCCTGGTTGACCTCTCCAAAGTCACCAACTCCTCTAGTGGTAGCAGGAGTATTTCCTCATTGACTGCTCCAAGACTGATGAGCTGGTCAATGAGTGCTGTTCTTCTCTTCAGGTTGATTTCTTCTGATTGGCTGCAGCTGCCTTAGAGCTGGCAGCTAGCACCTTTTCAGTTGGAAACCTCCCTTTCTTTTTAGCCTTCTCAATCCTTTCCTCCTCCTGAAGCTCTTCCGCAGTCAGTTTTCTTTTGCCTTTGTCTTTGGGGTGCTTGACTGTGGTGGTTCTTGAATGGAGGGTTGTTGATTGAGATAGAAGTTCAGCTGGTGCTTGGATTGGAGGAGTTTCAGAAGTGTCCTCCCTGCCCACCTCGGATGCTATGTCAGCAATGACATCTGTGGTCAGCTCCTCGGACATCTGAAACAAGCCTTCCGCAGCTTCTATTTCGGCTTCGGAAGATTTTTCTTGTTCTTCCGAGGCTTTCATATAGGCTTCGGAAGCTTCAGCTTGAGCTTCGGAAGATGAGACTGCTGCAAATTCTGTCCCATCTGTTTCAGTTGCTGGGCCATCAGTCCCCATTTCCCCTTCGAAGCTAATCTCAGGTTCCATGAAGACCTTAGGTTGACCAACTTTCTCACAGTGGTAGAAGGTGCAGTCAGTCTTTGAAGCTCCTCAGCCCCCAAAGTAAGCAAGTGTGGTGTCGGGGCTGGGCTGTTCTAGGGATGATCTCAATACAAACTTTGTGAAAAGTCTGTAGAATCTTGAAGCATCCTTGAGTCAATTACTCCAAGAAATGATTGAGATGACTCAGGTAGTGTGATAGTGGGTGGAAATGATGGGTCTGTGGTTCATAGGTGTTTGTCTCTGAACTTTCTCCCCTCTTTTGGTAGCATCATCTTGAGAGCTAGATGAGCTAGAGGAAGAAGTCATGAGACCTGAATTGGTACATGCCTAACAGACCTCTCCGTCTGTTTCTCAGCTAGTTGAGCCTTGAGAGAGTTAATCTCAAGTTGCTGAGTGGCAGTCCTTGATTCTAAGATCCTCACCTGTGATTCCAGGTTGGAGACCTTAGAAAGCAAGTACTGAAGTGTTAGTTGCATACTACCCTCATCTTCGTAAGAAGAATCACGGGGAGAATGAGATAACATACCTAGTATGCTCACTCTCACCACCAGATGTGGTTTCTTGGCACCCTGGTTTCCTTTGCTCAGAGTCATCTCTTTCAGAGATGTCAATGGGCAAAGTTGCCGTAGACTCAGTCCTAATGATGTTACCACTGTCCTGAGAGCTCAGTGAGAAACTCTGAGTAGTGGCAGCTGAGTCTACATGAGTCCCCTCCACATCAGTGGGACTCACCTCAGTAGCTGGCTGCTGATGGGGGCTAGAGACAAGGGATCCCTCCTGGCTCTGTTGATCTTTCAGAGGGGTTGTAGATCAACTTCATGGCCATGGAGAGATGTAATCTCTTCATCAGTACGGAGTAAAAGGTCAGTGAAAGAGAGGGTGGTTAGTCCTACTGACCCGGGACCTTGATCAATGTCTACAGGCATTGAGCCTATGGTGGGGCTGTCCCTAGAAAGCTGCACAGGGGAGTGTAGAGACTCACCCTGCGGCTAAAGGCTTGGGGTTCGGGCTCAGGGGTTTGAGACTGAGGAGGCTCAAAACCCACATTGAGGTCAAATGTGAAGGATGGTGTGACCTCCGACTGAGTGGGAGCCCATGATTCCACTCTAGTCGTTTCGGTGTGAACAGGAGGAGCTTGTTCAATCAGAGTAGATTGAACAAGGGTTCGTTTGGGGCGTTTCTGATATGTAGATTTGATGGGTAAAGAAGGCTTTGGTATTGTGGTGGATGTTGCTGGTGTGGGTTCATCACCTGTGGGGATAACAGGGATGTCACCAGGAGCTATGCGCTCAGTCATCGCTGAGGTAATGGAGTGTACCGTCCAGTGAAGTTGGTGGACATCTTCTTCAGGATTTTGAAGATGGTAGGCCTCATATGTGGAACAGGAAGAGCAGCTGCGCAGACAAGCTTGCTTGGTTCCATCTCACAGTTGATTATATGTTGAAGAAATCGGGGATACATGAAGAATGTATCTCTGCTCAGATGGCGATTAGGTTATTCAACACAAATCGTGAGTAGTTGAATCTGAGGCCTCTCACCAACCCATGAACTAGGCATCCTAGTTCATATGGGATTTGATCCCAACCCCCTGATTTGTTGGAGAGGCAGTGTAGAACGATGTGCAGCAAGAACTTCCAATGGTAGAGAAGTTGAACTTTATACCGTAGATCTGCTGACATCGCCTCCATATCCCATGAGGATATAGGTGCCTTCCAAGTCTTCCTTGGGGAACTCAGTAGGAGCCCCATCATCGTGAAGCTCGAGATGCTCCCTGATGATCTGTTCATTGATGACCAACTCTTGGCCACAAACTCGGGTTCTCAGGACTCGAACCCCATTCAGTACTGCAGTTTCACCATTGCTCCAAAATTCTGACATATGGTTGGAGTATACGGTGGGTTAACTGTTAGTGCAGTGAGATAGGTGGATTCGGTGAGAAAGGTGATGATTTGGTAAAGTCGGCATCCCTTGACGAATCAAGTAACGCGACTTGGTTGTGCTGAGGGTTTAGCGCCATTGGAGAAAAGGTAAGCTTGAAATTTGAGTGAGATTGAGGGTTTTACAGTGAAGGGAATAGTTAGGGCTGTAAAGTGGTAAAAGAAGATGAATTTGATCAGTCAAGATTATTTAAAAGGGGATGAACAGTGTAGAGGCGGTGATAGGGTGACTGTTTTGGGGTTACTGTGGGTGGTATGGTGGTTTACTGCGGAGAAATGATGTTGGCGGCAAGGATAATTTTAAATAATCTTGACCATCAAGTACAAAATTTTTACTTTTTACAGAGTGGGGCCCAAAAGATATTTATTGCAAGTAAAATCTTAACTTCCGAAGGTAAACATTTCCGAAGGTAATTTTCTTCTGAAGGCAATTTCTCTTCCGAAGCAGATATTGTTTCCGAGGTAAGATTGTCCTTTGAAGGAACTTTATCTTCCGAAGCAAGGCATTGCTTCCTAAGGTAAAGTTGTCTTTCCGAATGGAGAGTTGTATAAGTTCGGAAGTAGATCTGATATAAAATCAATCGCTTCTTCCGAGACCACAAACTCTTCCGAGAAGAAAATTCCATTGAGGAATTTGGCTCGGAAGATATTCAAGGATATCTTCGAGAGTTAATTCCTCTTCGGAAGGAATTTACACTTGGAATAATTAAAGATCTTTTGTAACCGGGCTTAAATTGTATTGACACAAGACATTCTCATTTAAAAAGGTTTTTCAAAGAGGTAGTTATTCAATGTTATATCATCCCAATTGCTGATATGAGATACTTAAATCTTTGTTCATCAAATGCCTTTGTGAACAAATCAGCATATTGTTCATTTGAGTCAACTTTGATTAACTTTATTAGCTGTTTCTCATGAATATCTCTAATGAAATGATACCTGATATCAATGTGTTTTGTCTTGGAGTGCTTCACTGGATTCTCAGTAATGGAGATAGCACTGTTGTTGTCAATATGGATAGGAGTAGTCATGAAGTTGAACCCATAGTCTAACATCTGATTTTGAATCCATAGCAGTTGAGCACAGCAGCTAGCAGCAGTCGATGTATTCAGCTTCAGCAGTTGATGTAGAGACACAGGATTGTTTCTTGCATTGCCATGAGATAATCCTTCCACCAAGAAATTGACATCCTCCTGATGTTGATTTCTTGTCAATGTTGCAGCCACCATAGTCACTGTCAGAGTATCCATAGAGATTGAAATCACTATTTCTTGGATACCAGAGACCTAGTTTAGGTGCTCCTTTGAGGTATCTGAGGATTCTCTTTGCAGCAGCTAGGTGAGACACCTTTGGAGCAGCCTGATATCTTGCACAAATGCATGTGGCAAAACATGATATCTGGTCTACTTGCAGTAAGATACATCAGAGAACCAATAATTGCTCTATACTGATGTTGATCAGTATCCTCCCCCTCAAGGTCAGGGCAAAGATATGGTTTCTGGGTATGGGTGTCTTGGCTGGTTTACAGTCCTTCATTTCAAAATCTTTCTAAGATGTCAGAGACATACTTAGATTGACTTATGAAGAACCCTTCCTTCATCTGTTTCACCTGGATCCCAAGGAAAAAGTCCATTTTTCCCATGGAACTCATCTCAAACTTCTGCTTCATAATGCTTTCAAAGTCCTTGCACATTTGGTCGTTTGAAGAACCAAATATGATGTCATCAACATAGACTTGTACAAGCAAAATGTCTTCTCCACTCTTTCTGATGAAAAGAGTCTTGTCAATGGTACCTCTAGTGTATCCATTCGTCAGGAAGAACTGAGACAAGGTCTCATACCACAGCCTAGGTGCTTGGTGCAGCCCATATAGAGCTTTATCCAGTTTGCACACATAGTTGGGGTGCTGTGGGTCTTCAAATCCTGGAGGTTGACACACATAGATTTCCCTATCTATATCCCCATATAGAAAAGCACACTTGACATCAAGTTGGTAGACTGTGAAGTGTCTTGTGATGCAGCATAAGCAAGGAAGATCCTAACTGCCTCAAGTCTTGCAACAGGTGCAAAGACATCAGTATAATCGATTCTTCTCCTGGGTGTATCCTTGAACTACTAGTCTTGCCTTGTTCTTGATAATCAAGCCTCTATCATCTTTCTTGTTCCTGAATACCCATTTAGTGCCTATGGGTACTTGACCAGATGGTAGTGGGCATAAATTCCAGACCTTTTGTCTTCTAAATTGAAGCAGCAGTCCTCCTGCATCGATTCAACCCAACTACTATCTTTTAAGGCATCTTCTACTCTATCTTTGGTTCCATCTGAGACAAGAAGCATGAGTACAAGCAGAACATTCCCATGATGAGTCTGTCTTCTTGTTCTCACACCCTCAGAGATTCCCTATGATGTTCTCAGTTGGA
The DNA here is from genome assembly GCA_024085815.1 of Flaveria linearis. Taxonomy (NCBI): domain Eukaryota; kingdom Viridiplantae; phylum Streptophyta; class Magnoliopsida; order Asterales; family Asteraceae; genus Flaveria; species Flaveria linearis. The sequence continues at coordinate 97,916 of JABSNV010001172.1, forward strand.
TGAGTGTTGTGAATCCTAAGACGAGGAATCACTTCCAGTTGCAGAGATAAGTCCAAGTTAGACATATTCTGATCAGGAACTGGATCACTCTGTCCAACTGCTGTTTCAGAGTCATTCAATGAGGACTGATTGAATGATGAGAAACATCATCAATGGTTGGTTGTGAAGTAGTATTAACAGTTGCCTGTTCCTTCAGAATACCACCTCCCTCACCTGGGTGTTGTAATGGATCACTGAAGAACTTTGAGGTTGATCAAGTGATTCACTTGTTGAAGCTCACTATTTCTTGAGATATTTACACTGTCAGATCTGTGAATAGTTGAAGCTTGTTGCCTTTCAGCTCTTGGAGAATTTGGAAGAGGTCTGGGAAGCTCATATAGTTGTCCTGCATCAGTTTGAGCACCTGTTCCAGCTGAACCATTCTCACAAGATGGTTTAGAATAGTTTGGAAACAATTCTAAACAAATATATACTCAGGTCCTTCCCCCTAACACAAGGAGTGTGCTCATTAACAACTATGTTGGATGACTCCTCAAATTGTTGATTCTTGATATTGTATACTCTATAAGCTTTGGAGCTAGAAGAGTATCCAATAAAGATAGCATCATCCGACTTCTCAGCAAACTTTGCCAAGTTGTCCTTGTGTTAAGTATGGTACACCTGCAGCCAAAGGACCTTAGAAAGCCAATGAACGGTGGCCTCCATAAATTGTTCAAACATAACTCATAAGGGACAGTCTTTTCCATGGGGCTTACTACAAGAACCCTGTTCTGCACATATCATGCAGTGCTGACTGCATGCCTTGCCCAGAATGTAGAGGCAGCTTTGAATCAGCTAAGAGTGTGATTCACGAGTGAGTTTGAGAGAGAAACCACCCGAAATCGATCCTGCAATTGGTATCAGAGCTCCAGGCTCTTGATTGTGAGATCTTACCATCCTAATCAACCTGTTTTTCACTCCTCACCACAATCCACTCACTCAAATGGCTGCTCTCTCCAAGGCTGATATGGAAACTGGTACCTTGACCAAGTCCCCCATGATCACCCCTGAAGACTTTGACACATGGTGTATCAGGATGGAAGGCTTCATCAAGTGTCAAGATTCAAGGATGTGGGACTCCATTGTCAATGGTCCTTTCATACCAAGCACTACATCTGCCACTGGTAATCGCATCATTCCAAAAGATGTTGATGATTACTCAGAGGAAGATAGGAAGAGAATAGAGCTAGATCAAAGGGCTATGACTTGTCTCCAAACTGCTCTTCCCAACTCCGTCTACAGACGCTTCAAGAAGTGCAAGAACTGCTAAAGATTTATGGGAAGCATTGAAGTTGATGTATGAGGGATCCAAGGAAACTCAAGAGAACAAGAAAGATCTCTTGAAGCAGCAGTTTGAGAACTTTACTTTCAAGGCTGATGAGACCTTGACTCAATAATACTTCAGGTATGTTGAGCTAGTAGATACTCTGGCGGATATTGGAGTAGCTCTTGAGAACAGAGACATAGTTAGGAAGTTCATGTCTTCTCTTCCTAAACTATGGACTCACTACTGTGTTGTCATCAAGAGAACTTCGGACCTTAAGACTCTTTCTCTTACAGAGTTGTATGGTATCCTAAGTGCATTTCAGATGGAGATGAACATGCAGAACTCCTCTGATCACTCCAATAACCAACTGAGTTCAGCCCTTCATGTGGTTGAAAGGGAAAGCATAGAACCACAGCATCCCTTGCTATGCTACCCTGACAACTCACATACTGGACCCTTCATTACTCTACCTGAGACTCCAAAGTCTCAAAAGGTTCAACACAACTCCTTTCAGGACGGTTGTGCCTTTGTCTCTGGAAGTGGACACTCTGGTGATTTTCAATACTGCTTTGATGATCTTGAGTGCTTCAATCCAGATGATGTGGAGTACATGGACATTGTCAGCAGATGGCTCTTTTAACTTACAGAGCGAAGAAGTTCTTCAAGAGAACTGGAAGGCAATTCCCTCAAAACCCAGTCAACAGCAAGTTTGGGTTTGATAAGAGCAAAGCAAGGTGCTACAACTGCAACCAACTTGGTCACTTTGCTAGGGAATGCAAGGCTCCCAAGAACAACCCGGGAACCCCACAGGCCTCCACACATCCCACTGCCCCCAAGCATGAAGAAAAGTCAACTGAAACAGCTGCTGTTGCTCAGGAAGTTGACTGGAGCTTCATGGTACAGGATGTGACTCCCGCTCAAGCACTCATGGCCGGAACAGATGATGATCAGGTATATGAACATCTTTGTACTGCTGCCTGTATTGCTAAAGTTAAACTTTATAAGGATTACATTTCGGAAATCAGATCTGAGGTTGAGTCTTTAAATGTGCTAAAATCTGACTTTAAAAGAGCTGAATCTGACTATCAAAAGAAAATTGATGAGTTAGAGAAAACTGTGTCTCTTTTAAAACATGAAAAGACTAATTTAAGACTCAATCAAAGATCTGATCTCCAAACTTTCTGAAGTTGAAGCTCAGCTAGTTACAGCTGAGGCTCATGCCAGGAAGCAAGCTATTGCTGAGCAAAGCTTCCAAACTATTCTTGCATCAACCTCTCATTCCAAAATGTTTTATCAAAACAAAGAAGGGTTGGGAACCAGTGAAATAGCTCCACCACACTCTTATGAGTCTATAAGACTACCTAGATGTGGTACTGAAGAGCAAGAGGTTCCAACTGCTGACCCTTCTCCATTGGAACTAGAGGATGAAGCAAAAATAGTGGCCTCCACAGGGGAGAACAGGAGGAGAACCCATCTCCACCTATGATGACCAAATCCTAACCACCAAGGCAAGAAGAAGCAGAGCTAAAGCTGCTAGAAGGACTGCTAAGAAGGTTGCAGAGTCCAAGCTTAAGTTTGACCCTAAGCAAAAGGGTGTCTTCATTTCTGCCGGATTTCAGGTGGTAGGTACTCCTGATTCAGGAAAGGAGTGTAGTACCAGCACTCCTGTCCTACTGAAGAATCAGAAGTTAAAAGGGAAAGTTGCTGATGAAGAGAAGAAACCCAAGAAACAGCAACTAGCAAATTCCCAGAAGACTAACATCGCATGCATAATGTGTGGTTTGCACAACCACATGGCTAAAGATTGTTACTACAATCCAGCAAGCACACATTATGCAAATAATGTTAGAAAAGAAGTAGTCAGAGAAGGCTTCTCAGTTGGACCACTTCAAAAGGTCCAAATGATGAAAAAGGGAAAGTTGGTCTCGGAAGCCAAGTTGCTTTCGGAAGAAACTGCTTCTTCCGAAGGGAAAGTGGCTTCGGAAACCAAACCTTCTAAGGTTCGGAAGAACAAGAAGGCTCCCTTGAAACCATCTCAGAAGAAGACTACTTCGGAAGAAAAGGTGGTGAAATCTTCTTCCGAAAGAGAGAAGCTTCGGAAGAAGACCATGCTGCAAAAGCTTCAACAAGCTCATCCTCAAAGATCAACCAAAGGATGGATTGGAAGATCAAGGAAGATGCTGCAGCCCAAACCTCTTCTTCAACAACGACCTCTATTGAACCCCATTGCATATCTTTGGTTCAATTATGTCACTATCTTTGGAAGAGCCCAAGACCTGCAAGGATTGGGCTTCCAAACAAAACTAACCATCTCATCTTATGTGCAGGGACATCCATTTGACAAGAACAACAATATCTGGATTGTAGATAGTGGATGCTCCAGGCACATGACAGGGAACAGATCTCTCCTTCAACAATTCCAGAACTTTGATGGAGGGCCTGTCCATTTGGAGGTGAGGCCGGAGGATATATTTCGGGCAGAGGAAGTATATCCAACGGCAGAATAAACATTGACAAAGTTCACTTTGTCAAACAGCTTGAACACAATCTGTTAAGTGTTTCTCAATTCTGTGACCAGAAGCATCAAATGCTTTTCACAGAACATGAGTGCATTATCCTCAGACCAGGATGACAATTCCTCCGGAATTGGTGCTTCTCAGATCTCCCAGGAAAGGGATATGTACAAGCTAGATATGAACAAGGCTTCTCCTATGGGTGAAGTATCATGCTTTCTTTCCAAAGCTGATAGTGATGAGTCAACACTATGGCATAAACGCATGTGTCATGTGAATTTTAAAACAATGAATAGATTGTCTAAAAATAACTTGGTACATGGTTTGCCTAAAAAGGATTTTTCTGCAAAGATAACTGTGTTGCATGCCTGAAAGGGAAACAACACAGATCATCTCATAAATCCAAATGTGTTAACTCTATCACTACTCCATTACACTTATTGCACATGGATCTTTTTGGTCCCACAAGTATAATGAGCATTGGAAGGAAATCATACTGCCTTGTGATCGTTGATGATTTTACAAGATTTACATGGGTATTCTTTTTAAGAAGTAAAGATGAAACTGCTGAAACTTTAAAATCTTTTATTCTTAAAATAGAAAATCAAATTGATCACAAGGTTAAGATTATTAGAAGTGATCAAGGGACTGAGTTTAAGAACTTCATTCTTGACTCATTCTGTGACTCAAAAGGGATTGCCAGACAATATAGTGCTCCCAGAACTCCTCAACAAAACGGTGTTGCTGAGAGGAGGAACAGGACACTTATTGAGGCTGCTCGGACCATG